>SJYC01024861.1:0-14058 GCA_006408675.1 Madoqua kirkii | reverse complement strand
GTCAGACTTTATTTTGGGGGGCTCCAAAATCACTGCAGATGGGGACTGCAGCCATGAAATTAGAAGATGCTTATTCCTTGGAAGAAAAGTTATGACCAACCTAGATAGCATATTCAAAAGCAGAGACATTACTTTGCCGACTAAGGTCCGTCTAGTCAAGGCTATGGGTTTTCCTGTTGTCATGCATGGATGTGAGAGTTGGACTGTGAAAAAGGCTGAGCACCAAAGAATTGATGCTTTTGAACTGTGGTATTGGAGAAGACTCTCGAGAGTCCCTTGGTCTGCAAGGAAATCCAACCAGTGCATTCTGAAGGAGATCAGCCCTGGGATTTCTTTGGAAGGAATGATGTTAAAGCTGAAACTTCAGTACTTTGGCCACCTCATGCGAAGAGTTGACTCATTGGAAAAGACTCTGATGCTGGGAGGGATTGGGGGCAGGAGGAGAAGGGGATGACCACGGATGAGATGGCTGGATGGCATCACGGACTCAATGGACATGAGTCCAAGTGAACTCCGAGAGATGGTGATGAACAGGGAGGCCTGGCGTGCTGTGATTCATGGGGTCGCAAAGAGTCGGACATGACTGAGTGACTGAACTGAACTGACAGATACCTGAGAGAAAAAAAAGCTTTTCCGGTTTTCAGAAATATCATAGATTATTAACAAAAGAGAGAAGTCAGCTACATTTATTTTGAAACAAAAGTCTTGGTTCTTATGTGCTAAAGCTGGTTTTCAGGTTACAAAAATGTAATATGATTACTTCCACTATATGATATGTTTCTAGATCTTCAATAATAATCAAAATAAGTTATAGTAAATCATATTTTTAAAGTCTATGTTTCCTACAAGGTAAAAAGTTAACAGTTTTTTTGCTCAAGATGTAAAATGTACCCAAAGACAGACTACAGGTATTCTCAAGGAGAGACCTATCTGTCACTAGCCCAACAAAGCAAAACATGACTTCTGCCCAGGCACTCAGTCATGCCCATGTTTGGCCATGTGCTATTTTTTCTAAGGCATCAACCTGAGATGTTGCTTCCAGTTCACAGTGCCTCTCTCTCTCTTGCTCTCCACCTCTTAGAGAGCAGGTCTAGTATTTCTTACTCCCACATTTCATGTTTATCACAACTTATTCTTTTTATTAAATAACATTTGTTAAGTACTTGCTGAGTGAGAAGTACTATGCTAATATGGGGACATAAAAGACAAATAAAACAAAGGTTCTACCTTCAACCGACTTAGAATCTAGCAAGAAAGACAGACAAAGCAAGGAGATAGTTTATGATGGAAATGTTCACCTAGTTAGGTGAGTAAAATTTGGCTTCAGTCTTACTTTCTACATTTTCTATCCCTCCCCATATATACCAGCTACACCGGATCAATTTTTTGTTTACCAAATGTACTATCCACATTTGGGCCTTAGCTCACTTTGCAGCCTGAAATGCCCTTCCCTGTGCCTATTGAAATCCTGTTGGAGCCTACTTCAAAATCTGTCCTTGGGAATATAGTTTCTGATATTCCAGAGTTGATCAGATCTACCTGTATTCTCCCATAAACCTCTGAAGATATGTTAGCATAGTCTGGTTTAGGGTTAGTTCATCTCTCCCCAAGAACAGTGCTATGTGCAGAACAAACATTCAGTAGATTCTTATACTGCTGACCTCCAAAATGTTTTGTTTCTATTTTATTTAGTTTCCTTCAGTAAGATAAAGAAAGCAATATTTGCTCTATTAATTACTTTTTTGCAAGTAGCCTGAAGTCTGGTCACAAATAAATTAAGTGAAGATTGCAAGATGAATATGAGTATTTCCAAAAATTATTAAATAAGCTGAGAATATAAATATTGGATATGAGGGTGTGATGGCTACTGTTGGTTTTCTACAAATATCTTGTTCCCTACTACTTCTTGGGAACATCTTATGTTGTTCAGGTAGCCAAACCTAAAAAAACATCTTATTTTGTTCAGGTAGCCAAACCTAAGTAATACAGAATTCCCAACAAAGAAAAACGATTCCTCTTAAAGATGAAAGAGAAGGCAATGGCACCGCACTCCGGTACTCTTGCCTGGAAAATCCTATGGACGGAGGAGCCTGGTGGGCTGCAGTCCATGGGGTCGCTGAGAGTTGGACACGACTCAGTGACTTCACTTTCACTTTTCACTTTCATGCATTGGAGAAGGAAATGGCAACCCACTCCAGTGTTCTTGCCTGGAGAATCCCAGGGACAGCAGAGCCTGGTGGGCTGCCGTCTATGGGACAGCACAGAGTCGGACACGACTGAAGCGACTTAGCAGCTTAAAGATGAACTTACATTAGAAAGGAGTATAAGCAGAAAAAAATAACCCACCATGATGGTAGCAGGCCCAAAAAATAGATACATTGGTATCTCTAGGACATAAATTAATAGGACACTGTTGTTGCTATTGTTTTTGTTCAGTGATTAAGTCGCTGTTTGCAGCCCTATGGACTGTGGCACACCAGGCTCCTCTGTCCTCCACTGTCTCCTGGAGTTTGCTTAAATTCACGTCCATTGAGTCAGTGGTGCTATCTAACCTTATCCTCCTCCACCCCCTTATCCTCCTGCCTTCAATCGTTCCTAGCATCAGGGTCTTTTCCCAGAAATTGGCTCCATGCATCAGGTGGCCACAGTATTGTAGCTTCAGGTTCAGCAACAATCCTTTCAACTTAATAAGATATTATGAAAGAGGTTATAAAATAAATATGCTTTAAATGAACAAAAAACTAAAAGACGTAACAGAAACCACAAGGAAAGAAAAAGACAATATGGGAAAAGAGGCAGATTTAAATAATGACCATATGGAACTTCTGGAATGAAGGATAGAGTCATTAAAAATAGAATCAATGAAAAATATGAATAACATGGTAAGCAGAATGAAGAGTAGAATGAAAATATTAAAATATATTTTCTTTTAAAAACTCCAGAAGGAGAGACTAGAAATAGTAAGAGGAAACATTTGAAAAACATAGATCATCAAATGGAAAAAGTACAAGTGCTAATAAGCAGGATTATCATAAATGAAACCACATCTACAAAGGTTACAGTGATAGGATGAACACTGAAGACAAAATGATAAGAACAAGCCCAGAGGAAAGGGAAGGGAACAACAGTTTGTCTAACAGAAGGCTTCTCAACAGCCCTAAACCCTAAACGGCACTGGTATAATATCTATATGGAGCCAAAGCAAATAAACTACCAACTAGAATCTTACAGCCACCTAAATTATTGCTAAGGAAGGGGGCAAATTCCAGTGTTTTCAAGCAAAGACCAAGAGAGTTTAGCACTCATAGTTCATTGCTGGGATAATTACTCAAGTATGTACTTGTAGAGGAAGAACATTGAATTCAAAAGAAGGAAATAAGATAGAAGTAACTGAGCTGACAGATTATTAAGTGTGTAGAAAACCTAAATAAGCAGAGATAGAGCAAGCAGAAAAATACTAGCAAAGATATGGAAGGTCTGATTTGATTTAACAAGTTTAATTTGATGTATATGTATGGGACCTTTACTTAATAAACGTAAGCATGTGTAGAGTAGTTAGAAATGTCAACCATACATAGGTCAGGCCACAAAGGAATTCTCCACAAATAACAAGGAATTAATATATAAACTTCATTCTTTGACCACAATGGATTGAAATTAGAATTTCCTTCAACAAATATCTCTGACACACACATACATTATATGCCAGAGATCATCCTGGTTGTTTTGTGTACTGAGTACATTAATGAAAAGTAGACATAAATTTTACCTGCACAGAATTTAGTTCATTAGTGGAGAGGGGAGACTTGGGATACAGTAAATATAACAACTATACAGTATGTGAGAAGGTGATGATGATAGTGGGAAAAAAGGGTGGGCAGGGTCAAGAGTGCTAGTTGGCAAGGAGTTGTGATTTAAACAAAAGGTCACGATAGGCAATGCGACTTACGGGCAAAGACTTAGAAGAACTAAAGAGTTAGTCATTTGCATATCTGGAGAAAGAACATTGTGAGCAGACAGAACACCCATCCTGCATGTCCAGAGTGTGTGTGATGTTTTCGGGGAAGAGCAAGGAGGCCCATTTAGCTAGAAGTCCATGATTGAGGAGCAGAGTAATAGGAAGAGAGGTCAAAGAGGAAGACCTCATGCCTGCCCATCCCTCAAATCTATATGGAGATAAAGAAGAAACTCTTTAGCTCCGGGTCAGAGAAGAAAGCATAATGGAATTTGGAAAGTTTTAGAACAGGCAAAATGAGAACAGAATTAAATTTATGCCCTACAGATATAACAATATTACAGAGAAATATATAGTCTTAAATATAATTGTAAGAATGGAAATTGATGAGTTAAATATTCTTCAACAAAGGAAGTTAGAAAAGGAAAATGAGGAGAAATTAATGAAAGACAAAGAGTAAAGAGGTTTAGGAAAAACAAAAGCTGGTTTTTTTAAATTGCTAATAAGTTAGATAAACCTCTGGAGATATTGATCAGGAAAGAAACACATTATGCTAAGTGAAAAGGGGGACATAATCGTCAATTCAGTGGAAATTTCAGGATCATAAAGAGAATACTTCTAGAAAAACAAGTTTGAAAACTTAGATGAAATGGGCAATTTTTTGGAAAATATTAATTTCTTAAAAGTGATTCAGGAGTAATAGAAAACTTGAGATGACTTATTACCATTAAGTTTCAATCAGCAGTCTAAACAGATTCTCATAAAAGAAAGAAAAAAGATGGTTGAGTTTCAAAGGCAACTTCAATGAACACTTAACTCTCTTGGAATAATACCTATTTGATGAAATATATATATGTAGTTTTTGTTGTTGAATTCAATTTAATACAGTATTTAGCTTGGGGTTTCTGCACATATGCTTATAAGTGAGATTTGTTTATAGTTTTATATTCTTCTTATCTAGTTAGTGTCAAAGTTATACATCTCAAAAGAGAAGGGTACTTTTCTTTTGTATACTCTGAAATAGTTTATGTAGCATAGGAATTGTTCGAGAGCATGGGAATCATTTTTTGGTTTATAAAAACCAATCTCTCAAGCTCAAAGCAAGCTTTCACAAGCATGTATGCAGAAATGCCAAATTAAATATGTTCAATTGAATGTAGCAAAAAAGAATACGTACATATGTTTATACATACCTACATATACATATAGAAATTTAGATAAAAGCAGTTTTTATGACCATTTCCACAAGATGCTGTATTCAAGTATTGGTACTAGAAAACATCTTGTTTTTATTTGTTTTACAATTAATTTTTGTTGTATCTTAAATCTTACGGTACATCTTCAGTGTTAATATGAAAAAACTTTCTGTATGAAAGAGAAAGTGAGAATTTTCCCCTTTTTTCCCCACTCTTCACTAGCTAACCTGAATACCAGAACTCTGCTCCACGAGTGTAGTAACATTCCCTCTCTCTGAACCATCGTTTCCTTCTCTCTGGCTCTTGCAAAGCTAATGACCTCAGAACAAACCTCGCAAAGAGACAGGGAAGTAGTCACGGCTGGTGCAATGGGAGCAGGTCACCAGCTCCTCAGTAGCAGCAGTGGTAGTCCTCACTGAAGGTCACGAGGCTCTGTAGTAGACGTCTGTTTTTTCTGCCTGGGTCCCTTGTCTTCCTGTGGCCACAGTATCCAGATTTCGCTTGGGAGACCAAACTGCCCCTGTACTTTTGATGAAATGACTTCATTCTGGTTGGAGCAATCAGGATGCTATCTTCCTCTTTCCCAAAATACTCAGAGCTGCTGAAAACTATCTGGCAGCTTGGAGCAAAGAGTCTACCTGCGAATAAGGCCAAATTTGGGAAACAAACCCAAGGAATGGGAGAGAACTCTTCCTAGTGACACGGGTTGAGGCCTGGACCCATGAGCATCTATCTGAAGCTGACCTTGTGTTAACTGTTGTATTACAAAAGTAGTAAATTCCCGTGTGTGTGTTAGATTGTGAAAGTTGGTAGTTTGATGGTAAATGCCAGAAGCTTCTCAGCACCAGGCTTCCCCGCAGGGAGGGAGACATATTGGAAGTTTTGCAGGCTGAAATGAGTCTTCTTCCTCGTGAAGTGCAAGGGGCCCACGCAGACCCGGGGAGGGCTTGCTGCTGCCTGCCAGCTCTCTTGGTCCTCCCTTTGGATGCTTTTTGTCTTTGTCCCTCCTGTGTTTTTGGTAGGGAGATCTTGGTGGCCTCCGTAACCTGTTGCTTTGGGGAGCAGACCCTGTCTGGGAAGGCCACTTCTAACCCTGCCAGTAGCCATTGTCTGTCACTTGCAACCGGAAGTATCCTGATTCCAATACCACTCTGAAATGGAAATGATCCACCCATCCCTTGCTTACTCCAGTTAGGTTATCCTTTAGAGTCAGTGGGTATTTATACCCCTACCAAAATACAGGATGACTCTCCTTCACACTGGATTGGGGAAGGAGTGGAAGCGGAAAAGAGGTCAGATCCATATCTGTTGTGCTTTTCTTGCTTCCTCCTTCCTGAAAATGCCCGTGGTGGGCTTCCCTGGTGGCTCAGTCAGTGAAGAATCTGCCTGCAGTACAGGAGGTGCGGGTTCGATCCCTGGGTTGGGAAGATCCCCTGGAGGAGGAAATGCTAACCCACTCCTGTATTCTTGCCTGGAGCATCCCATGGGCAGAGGAGCCTGGCGGGCTACAGTCCACAGGGTTGCAAGAAACAGACACGACTGAGCGACTAAACCACCACGTCTCCTCCTGACCTCGGCTGACTGGCGCTCACGCCCTGGGGCTGGGAAGTGCTGCAGCCCTGAAGTGGTCCACTTCAGCACCCTCTGCGCCCCCATCGCCCCATCTTTAGGGAAGTGTAATGGAAGCATTTCACGCTGTGCAAATTACCTTAAAAACCAGGAAATATCTTCGAGGCACAGGGAAAGTAAATTCAACGTGAAATATTCAAATTCATCATAATTACCATTATAGAGTTCAGCAGTTTTACCTTAAAAAACCGAGTAGAAGCAATTACAAGTAAGGTGAAGTCAGTTTAGTATTAAGAAAAAACTCAGCACATTTACCTAATAATTCTGTTGTATTATAATTTTTAATCTTATGTTTTTCTCTCTATATTTACAAGCCAGTCCCTGGTGGCTCAGAGGTTAAAACATCTGCCTGCAATGCAGGAGACCTGGGTTCAATCCCTGGATCAGGAAGATGACCTGGAGAAGGAAATGGCAACCCACTCCAGTATTCTTGCCTGGGAAATCCCATGGATGGAGGAGCCTTGTGGGCTACAGTCCATGGGGTCGCAAAGAGTCAGACACGACTGAGCGACTTCACTTTCACCTGTTTTTAACCTATTAGCATAAGGCCATGTGATGGCTACCATAAGCACTAATTCTGCTTCTGGTAAACATTATATAGAGTTGGTTTATTTCTTGGGGAAATTAAACCATTTTTTCCCCTACAGATTGCTTATCATCCTTTACCCTAGGGCAGAGGACTCAAGAGGAAAGAAGCGAAGGGTGAAAAAGAAATGAAGTATTATGTTATATGGGAAGAAGTTATACTTTCACTTTAGGGAGCCTGTGGGACAATTCCTTCAAGTAGACCCAATTATGCTTGGGATTTGTTTGACTCTGGGTTAATCACCTGCAGTTCCTGCCGCCAAGGCAAGCCCTGGTGATAAATTAATGATGGAGTCTGCAGCGAGAGTGGGTAGAGATTCCTGAATGCACGCTGAATGGAAGATGCCACTTGAGTACAGAGGGTCTGTATTTAATGTCTTTACTCCAGTTACTCTATTTATATTGTTACTCTCGACTGCTTTCATTGTTCTCAGTGATCTCCATGCACTGCCACACCGATGCCAGCCCTGGATAGGCGGTTACACGATGGCAGTGGAAAAGACCATGCGATTTGCACTTTTTCTAAGGGATAAATTCAGAATGAACTCCTCAGAAAATAATCTTTTTTCTGTTAAACACTAACTATATTTCAGCAGGGCTTCCTGAAATAAAATGTGATCACCGAGGACTTTACTACTCTTTCTTTTTTTATTGGGCTTGGAGACAAGGACATTTTTGCAGCAGTACATGGGGAGATAAATTAGCTGTTTTGCTTAGGAGCAAGAAAGACCTTTCCCAAGACTTCCCTGGGATATCACTTAATGACTTTAATGGGTGGATAAGAAAATGTTAGGTTCATATCTTATCATCTGACAGTAGGTTCACATGAAAAATACTATACTATGAAAAATGCATTTCACAATATTCTAACAGATGCTGCTAGTATAATAGCCTAATGTAGCAAATGCACCAAATGTGCTGGAGCATGTTTCTGACACTATTTTCATAAGTGATGATATATCCTAATTGAAACTTACTAAAATTATGTTTTCTACTCCAACTGTCATGAAAACATACCAAACTAAGTGTTGTGTGTACCCATGATTTAGGAACATAAGATGTATCTTTTTTCCTGGCTTTCTCATCTGTGGTTTAGAGTTAGATTTGACAATAGGAGACTTTTATCCCTCTCAGTATTAGTCCAGTGAGTTTATACAATCCCCAAATAAGTATTAATTCTCCTTGATTACTTGTATAAGCCAACCTAAATTCAAACTTGAAAACTTGTGTAAGACATATTTAGATTTTTTTTAAACTAAACATCTAAATCTATAATTTTTAAATCTAAAAATTTGTTGAACAATAGTATTATCATTTCAGTTCAGTCACTCAGTCGTGTCCAACTCTTTGCAACCCCATGGACGGCTGCACGCCAGGCCTCCCTATCCATCACCAACTCCTGGGGTTTACTCAAACTCATGTCCCTTGAATCAGTGATGCCATCCAATCATCTCACCCTCTGTCGTCCCCTTCTCCTCCCGCCTTCAATCTTTCCCAGCATCAGGGTCTTTTCAAATGAGTCAGCTCTTTGCATCAGGTGGCCATAGTGTTGGAGTTTCAGCTTCAGTATCAGTCCTTCCAGTGAATATTCAGGACTGATTTCCTTCAGAATGGACCGGTTGGATCTCCTTGCAGTTCAAGGGACTCTCAAGAGTCTTCTACAACACCACAGTTCAAAAGCATCAATTCTTCGGCTCTCAGCTTTCTTTATAGTCCGACTCTCACATCCATACATGACTACCGGAAAAACCATAGCCTTGAATAGATGGACCTTTGTTGGCAAAGTCATGTCTCTGCTTTTTAACATACTGTCTAGGTAGGTCATCGCTTTTCTTCCAAGGAGTAAGCGTCTTTTAATTTCATGGCTGCAGTCACCATCTGCAGTGATTTTGGAGCCCCAAAAAATAAGTCTCTCACTGTTTCCACTGTTTCCCCATCTATTTGCCATGAAGTGATGGGACCAGACACCATGATCTTAGAGTTTTCTGAATGTTGAGCTTTAAGCTAACTTCTCACTCTCCTCTTTCACTTTCATCAAGAGGCTCTTTAGTTCACCTTTTAACTCATGGAGTGAATCCCTTTAGGAATGTGCAAAGAAAGCCCTAAATATTTTTGTCATTATTTTATCCTAAATATCTTATCATATTTTTATACAATTTTAATCATTATAAATGTATCCTTGTATCATGTAATTTTTTCATTAAACCTTTTTTCTTGTGAAACCAAAGGCATAGAAGGCATCCCAGGTGGCACTAGTGGTTAAGAACCCACCTGCCAGTGTAGGAGACAGAAAGATATGCGGGTTTGATCCCTGGGTCCAAAAGATCCCCTGGAGGAGGAAATGGCAACCCACTCCTGTATTCTTGCCTGGAGAATTCCATAGAAAGAGGAGCCTGGCAGGCTGCAATCCATAGGGTTGCAGAGTTAGACACGACTGAAGCGACTTAGCATGCATGCACACAAACACACAGTAGAAATTGTAAAAGACAGAAATGTACAACCCGTGTAGCTACCGTCCAGGTCAGGAAATAAAATATTGCCTGTACGAAGCCCCCGTGTCCTTTCCAGTCACTCTTTCTTCTCTCCCCACCCCTGGGGTTAACCACAATTTTTACTTTTAAGTTAATCACTTTTTTACTGTTGTTATCATTTTACCATCTATTCATGCATCATGCATCTGAAATACTTTAGTTTATCCTGGTCTTTCTTTGGTTTTTGTGTTGGGCTTTTGTTGTCGAAATTTAAATAAATGGAACCATATAGCTAAGTATCCTTTTAGGTTCAGCATTTTTCACTCAAAATCATGTTTGTAAATGTAGTTATCATTAGTTTCATTGCTGTCTAGTGCAGTATAGTTGCCGTATTTTACGAACTCACCACAAATTGTTTATCTGTTCCACTCTTCGGGGCCATTATAAATAATGCTGCTAAGGACATTCTTTCATATGTATCTTGGCAAGCATTACACTTGTATCCTTGTATCATGTAATTTTTTCATTAAACCTTTTTTCTTGTGAAACCAAAGGCATAGAAGGCATCCCAGGTGGCACTAGTGGTTAAGAACCCACCTGCCAGTGTAGGAGACAGAAAGATATGCGGGTTTGATCCCTGGGTCCAAAAGATCCCCTGGAGGAGGAAATGGCAACCCACTCCTGTATTCTTGCCTGGAGAATTCCATAGAAAGAGGAGCCTGGCAGGCTGCAATCCATAGGGTTGCAGAGTTAGACACGACTAAAGCGACTTAGCATGCATGCACACAAACACACAGTAGAAATTGTAAAAGACAGAAATGTACAACCCGTGTAGCTACCGTCCAGGTCAGGAAATAAAATATTGCCTGTACGAAGCCCCCGTGTCCTTTCCAGTCACTCTTTCTTCTCTCCCCACCCCTGGGGTTAACCACAATTTTTACTTTTAAGTTAATCACTTTTTTACTGTTGTTATCATTTTACCATCTATTCATGCATCATGCATCTGAAATACTTTAGTTTATCCTGGTCTTTCTTTGGTTTTTGTGTTGGGCTTTTGTTGTCGAAATTTAAATAAATGGAACCATATAGCTAAGTATCCTTTTAGGTTCAGCATTTTTCACTCAAAATCATGTTTGTAAATGTAGTTATCATTAGTTTCATTGCTGTCTAGTGCAGTATAGTTGCCGTATTTTACGAACTCACCACAAATTGTTTATCTGTTCCACTCTTCGGGGCCATTATAAATAATGCTGCTAAGGACATTCTTTCATATGTATCTTGGCAAGCATTACACATATTCCTGATGGAGATAAGTATATGGAATTGACAGATATTATGGTCTGTGCATTTTTAACATTTTGAGAAAGCATCCCTTTACATTATAACCATTGGAAAATGAGGCCTCCGGTTGCTCTGTGTCCTAACCACAGTATTGTTTTAGCCCATCTGTTTGTTATGTAGTGTTACCTCATGGTTTTAATTTCCTTTTCCTTGATTGTTAATGAAGTTGAACATCATTTAGGTTTTTATTGACTATTGTTTTGTGAAAGTGCTGGTTCGAGTATCTGTCAAGTGTGTTTATATTGTCGTCTTTTTCTTACAGAACTGTAGGTGTTTGAGCTAGTATATTTGGAATTTGAGCTAATTGTGAACTATATATATTTCAGACCTCTGTTCCTACCTGATGATTTTGCCTTTCTGATATCTTAAAAGTCTTGGTTGAAGCTCAGGAATTCTTAATTTTAATGTTGCTAGATTCACTAAACTTTAATTTATGATTAATGCTTTTCTATTCTCTTTAAGGAAGTCTTCCCCTACCCTGAGATGGTGAATATAGTCTCTTATTTTAATGTATAGGTTTATCATTTTACCTTTTATATTTAGATCTACAGTTCAGTTCAGTCCCTCAGTCGTTTCCGACTCTTTGCGACCCCATGAATCGCAGCACACCAGACCTCCCTCTCCATCACCATCTCCCGGAGTTCACTCAGACTCACATCCATCGAGTCCGTGATGCCATCCAGCCATCTCATCCTCTGTCGTCCCCTTCTCCTCCCCCAATCCCTCCCAACATCAGAGTCTTTTCCAGTGAGTCAACTCTTCACATGAGGTGGCCAAAGTACTGGAGTTTCAGCTTCAGCATCATTCCTTCCAAAGAAATCCCAGGGCTGATCTCCTTCAGAATGGACTGGTTAGATCTCCTTGCAGTCCAAGGGACTCTCAAGAGTCTTCTCCAACACCACAGTTCAAAAGCATCAATTCTTCAGTGCTCAGCCTTCTTCACAGTCCAACTCTCACCATCCATACATGACCACAGGAAAAACCATAGCCTTGACTAGAGGGACCTTAGTCAGCAAAGTAATGTCTCTGCTTTTGAATATACTATCTAAGTTGGTCATAGTTGGGGTTTTTTGGTGTATTTTGAGAGAGGGTTAATTTTCATTTATTTCTATGTCAATAACTGGTTGTTCTATCACTGTTTATAAAAAGACTGTCCTTTCCCTACTGCTTTATAGTTCTACCTTTGTTGTAAATTGGATCTATTATGTGTAGATTAATTAGTGGGCTTTCTATTTAATAACCTTTTATGCACTGTTTTATCACATTGTCTTAAGTAATGTAACTTTATTGTAAATTTTGATACTCAGTAGAGCGGAGCACCCTATTTTATTTGTATTTATTGTGGTAAGAACATTTAATGTGATATCTAGCCTTTAACAAATTTTAAGTGTATAATAGAGTGTTGTTAACTGTAGATTGATTGATTATTGTACAGCAAATCTCTAGAACTCACTCACTGTGCATAACTGAAATTTTATACCCCCTGAACAGCAACTCTCCATTCCCCCGCTGCCAGCCGCTGGCAGCCCCCATACTGCTCTGTGACTGTCTTAGATATCTCACATAAGGGAGACCACACGGTATATGTCTGTGACTGACTTATTTCACTTACAGTGGCCTCCAGGATCATTCGTGTTGTCACAGATGGCAAGATTTCCTTCTTAAGACTAAATGCTATTCCATTGTACCTATATGCTGCATACATTTCAGAATTAGTTTGTCAAGTTCCACACAAAAAGCCTCTTAAGGTCTTAATTATGATTACATTTAATCAATTTGGAGAGAACATTGCAAAATTGAACCTTATAATTCATTAACATAGTATATGCAGCACTTTTAAATTTCTCTCAATAATATTCATGGCTTTCTGTACAGAGTCCTTGCATGCCATTTGTACATTTATTCCCAGATATTTTATATTTTATCCTCTAATAAATGCCATTTCAAAATAAGTTTTATTTTTTAATTTGTTGCTGGTATATAGCAATATATGGATTCTTAAATTTTACCTTTGCAACTGTGATACATCTGCAGACTTTTTTGATTTCATGGTGGCGTAACTATATGGAATGCACTTAAGGACATTCCAAGTCACTGTACCTTTTATTTCATTTGATGGCCTTTCGTAAGGCTAGGAGCTTCTCTAGCTGGAATCTCCAGAGCAGCGCTGACTGCCAGTGGTAATAGTTGGCATCACTGTCACATTCCCAGTTTCAAAGGGGAAACATTGAACATTTTTACTAAGTATGATGTTATCTGTTGCTCAGTTTGCTTTGCTCAATGTTTATTTAGTGTTGAATCCAATTTTATGAATGAGAAAATTCTGTAACTTTTTAACAATGCCCTGTCAGGTTTTTATCTTAAGGTTTGGCTATTTTTGTTCGGCCACACCACGTGGTATGTGAGATCTTAGTTCTCCAACCACAGATGGAACCCGTGCCCTGTTCAGTGGGTCAACCACGGGTCTTAACCACAGGACTGCCAGGGAAGTCCCGAGGTTTTTCTGCTTTCTTAGGGAAACAGGGGAGTGTTTCCTCTTTTCCTACTATCCAAAGAGTTTGCATAAGACTTCTTAACCAACTGGGCCACAAGGGAAGCCCAAGAATACTGGAGTGGGTAGCCTATCCCTTCTCCAGCAGCTCTTCCCAGCCCAGGAACTGGACCGGGGTCTCCTGCATTGCAGGCAGATTCTTTACCAACTGAGCTATCAGGGAAACCCTGCATAAGACTAGTATTGTTAATTAGAAATCACTGTTGAAGCCATCCAACTAAAGTTTTTTTGTTTTATTTTCTGTTTGTTTTGGAAATTTGTTTAATTACTAATTCAGTTTCTTCAGTAAGACTGTTCAGATATTGTATTTTTTGTCTATTTTGGTTAGTT
>SJYC01024857.1:0-22388 GCA_006408675.1 Madoqua kirkii | reverse complement strand
AATTTAAACATTTTAAAATAATCTTCAAGTGTTCAAATCAGGAATGAAACTAAGTAGCTTTAAAATGATAATATGTTTAGCTGGAATAGGCACACATATACAGTGTTATCTAGCTTGCTCTTTCATTTATTGCAGATTTGCCATAATTCCTATTAGTATTGTCATTCTGTTTAACAAAATAATTTTCCATTTGGCAGGAATACTTTGTTGATTTTTAATTCTTTTTTATTAGCTTGTTATTATATGTTTCCCAAAGACCTTAATTTAGATATTTTTCATATTTCATTCCCTTGTCCATTTCATTTCTAGCAACACAGGTCTATAAGAATAGACTTACCAAGTACTATTTTCCATATTCAAAAGAATCTAAACTTTTGATGTTCTAAAATTTATAGAAATTTTAAGTTGCTAGCTTCTCTGATCTCTGATTATCTTTGAATCTTTAGTTCCATAAATAAACCAGAAGCCTTTTAACAGTAGAATATCAATGTCCAATTAATCTGGTTAAGTTTTTTTCCTTGTTATTAGTCATCACTACTTAAACACAAGAAAAACGTGAAGCACTTCTGCTTAAAGTAAATGGGTTCATAATTTAATCTCCAACTAAGTTTACAGAATTTCTATCCTTTCCCAGTACTTGTTGCTGTGTCCTCCATCCTCTTAACATCCTAGGCTTCCACTGTTAAGACATTAAAGTTGAAGAAGGAAAACTTAACAGTCTTGCTTATGGGTTTACTCTGAAAAAAAGTCATCTGGGTCATGACTTGTCCTTCATAGAATTAAAATTAATCTAAAAGTGAAATTCCACCAGAAAATAGACACATCTGCATTATAACTAGCAAATCAATAGTCATTTTTTATTGTTACAGAGGAGTTTAGTTTACTCATCATAGTGTGTGTTCATACTTAAGTTTTAATTGCAAATTGACTAAATCCTCTATCTTCAATATGCAAAATAATAAGTGAATTTTTTCTTTCCTAAGATTGATAATCTTATTTATTTATTTTGATAAAATATTCCATGATGTTTCCCATTTGAAGATAAAGTCATTTCCAATTCAAAACTAAAAGGTCTCAGTTAAATATATGAAATATTTTGTTTGAATAGGACTTTATAATGAAATATAATAGTATAATACACTAAAGGCTTCCACACATAAGTATAAATAAATGCCAAATAAATAAGGACACATATTAAGAGGATCTGATAAATTCAATTAGAAAAAAGGAAAAACTGACAGACATTCTCAGTTGACATAAAGAAATATATCTAAAGGAAAACCTTCCAAATAATACTTTTAATATGCCCACTCTACCAAAATTCATGTTTGTCTCTTCTTAGTCATATGACCTACCTCACATTTCTTGATCTTCCTTAAAATTAGGTATGGCTGTGTGACTTGAGTTCACCCAATGGGATGTGAGCAGAAGGCGCTGTACACTGGTTTCAAGGAGGCTTTTTAAGAAATAACGTTGTGTTGATAATCTTATTTATTTATTTTGATAAAATATTCCATGATGTTTCCCATTTGAAGATAAAGTCATTTCCAATTCAAAACTAAAAGGTCTCAGTTAAATATATGAAATATTTTGTTTGAATAGGACTTTATAATGAAATATAATAGTATAATACACTAAAGGCTTCCACACATAAGTATAAATAAATGCCAAATAAATAAGGACACATATTAAGAGGATCTGATAAATTCAATTAGAAAAAAGGAAAAACTGACAGACATTCTCAGTTGACATAAAGAAATATATCTAAAGGAAAACCTTCCAAATAATACTTTTAATATGCCCACTCTACCAAAATTCATGTTTGTCTCTTCTTAGTCATATGACCTACTTCACATTTCTTGATCTTCCTTAAAATTAGGTATGGCTGTGTGACTTGAGTTCACCCAATGGGATGTGAGCAGAAGGCGCTGTACACTGGTTTCAAGGAGGCTTTTTAAGAAATAACGTTGTGCTCTCCATGCCATCGTTCCCTTCCCACTGGAGACAGAAGGAAATGAAACGAGAAAAGGCGGAACCACAAGTTGGGAAGATCCTGGGTCACTGACTCACCTCACAGAAAAGCAGGACCGAGTAGGTATGTCTCGGAATGTTAGTGTGAGGTAGGGAGAATAGGAGAAAGTCCAAAAGGGCGGTGGCTAAGACAAGGGAAAAGCCCGCGAAAACAGAACAAAGGGAGGTCCGAGGGCCGGAGTGAGACCCTCAGGGAAAACAAACAGCCCTCCTGGCTCCTACGGGAGGAGACAAATGCATAAAGGAGGTGCCTAGGAGGATCGGGACCTCTCCTCTCTCGCCTTTGGGTCCGCCCACCTCCGCGAGGCGCACGATCCTTTCTTTCTCCTGATGGGACTGAGCTGTGGCGCCGATTCTTCCGTCCCTTCAACTTTTTGCGACAGCGAGACAGACCCGAGGAAATGACACTCTCCCCCGACGTCAGCAGAAATGAGAAGAAAAACTTCCGTTGTATTTGAGCCGTTACACATTTTGGACTCATTTGTGACTGCAAACAATTGAAGCTGAAATATTGGAGTCTTCCAGTGGGGTTCTGGGAGGATGAAAATCTACAGTGTGGTACATTGGTTTAGCAGCCAAGCAGCCAGAGAGAGGAAATAGATACAATAGGCTGATGAGCTGTAACCCGTGTTATGCCAGGGCAAAACATTTTTACTTGGAAGGGGGTCCCTGTGACTACAGAATAACTTAAGGGAAATGGGTACAAGAGTCAGAGTAACAATGTGTTGAGATGTTTTTTTGCGAAAAGATACTACAAAAAGGCAAGAAATAAATGGTCTTCCAGCAGAGACTGTGGGGAATGGAGAGGGTCCAGAAGGCAATGGCGCCCCACTCCAGTACTCTTGCCTGGAAAATCCCATGGATGGAGTAGCCTGGCAGGCTGCAGTCCATGGGGTCGCTAAGAATCGGACATGACTGAGTGACTTCACTTTCACTTATCACTTTCATTCATTGGAGAGGGAAATGGCAACCCATGCCAGTGTTCTTGCCTGGAGAGTCCCAGGGACGGAGGAGCCTGTGGACTGCCGTGTATGGGGTCACACAGAGTCAGACACGACTGAAGCGACTTAGCAGCAGCAGAGATTAAGTGCTTTAAGCATTTGAAAAGTCCACTGCTGCTGAACCCCAAATATTAAGAGTATACGAAAATGGGGTTTGAGTTTAAAAGGCCTATGAAGACTATACAGGAAAGCAAAGGGACTCAACCATGTCGCAAAGGTAATTTTGAATGTGTTGCCTCTTATTTTAGAGGAATGCAAGGTAAACCTGTGTGCTCATGGAGCAAACTGAAAAGTGTATAGCTCACAAGAAGGAAATAATTCTCAACACCTACTTGCAATGAAATCATAGCACACAAGGGAAACGGAAAACCTTCCCAGAAGTCAGAGCAAGGAACCACTGAGAATAATGGATAAGGCAGTTTCTCTAAGAGAAGAAATGCAGAGCAAATCAAAACTCCTCTACTAAGAAGAAAGTAGGGGGTTTCACTGCGATGAATCAACTTCCGCTGTGTTTCTTGTTCTCATTTTTTTCAAATGAGAATTCTAATTGCAGTTATCCACTTCCTGTTCCACATTGTATATGCAGTGGAGGTCAGGGGTGGATGACTTGTCTTTAAATCCTGAGGTCACTGAATTATCAACGTCAAACCATCAGGTAAGGGGAGTACATCACCAGAGATAAAACTTTGAAAGGAGCTGAATGTGACTTGAAGGTGTCTTCCTTAGGGAAAATGTAAGCTATTTAATAAAATCTTTGTTCTCCTTTTCCTAGACACACATGACTCCCTTTTCTGCCTCCTTGCAAATATCTGTGGCTATGTGACTGAGTTCTAGCCACCTGGATGTGAAAGGAAGTGACACATGTCATTTCTAGGTCAAATGCCTGCTTCACTGTCTCTTTCCCCATTCATTAGCTGACGGCATTTGCCCAAAGGGATGGTGCATGCAGGATGAAAGGAGCCTTGGTTCCTGAATCGCTGAATCACCATCTTCCCATGTTATATGAGCAAGAAATAAACATCTGTGTCTTGGGATGTTAACATTTTGGGCTCCTTTTGTTTTCCCAGCACCTACCTTACAATAATAGGTAAGTTCACAGATTCCAAGCTAGCAACTGAGAGAAGTCTGATGTCACCATTGTCAAAAAAATAAAACTTTTGTACGACGTGAGGAAGGACAGCCTCTGTCTGACCCCTGATTGTTTAGCGGCCAAAACCAAAGAATGAGGTAAGTCTCAGGAACACTGCCTGCAGCATTACCTCAAGAAGTTATTTTTAGGAGCAGGTTTTAAGGGTATTAGAGCGATTCAAATTGCTTGTCTCTCCAACTTGACCAGAGAAGCAGCTTTGACTGTGACCCAAGAGATGTGATGAGGTGATGGGTAGAAAGCCTGAAACCTCGGCATCAAACCCGGAGACAGAACTGAAGCAGTAAGAACGCTAGAGGGATGCAGTGTGAAGAGAGGAGGAAACCCAGCTGGAACAGATAATTCAGCAGAAAACATTATGAGAGACAAGGTGACATTGTTTAAAAAACAAAAACACCTTGAATCCCATCCAGAGACTTATGGACTTAAGATTTAGAGTAGATGAGTGGGTTTAAGAAGGACAGGCTAATAGGGCACCAATTAGGAAGCTATTCTTAAAATCCAGATGTCTTACAAATATTAAGTAACTAGAAATGAAGGGATACCAGCAGTTTAGCTTAGATGGGTAGAGAAAGTCTTTTAAAAATGAGATTGGTGAAGGGATTTCCTGGTGGTCCAGTGGTTAGGACTCTGCTTTCCTCACCAAGGGTCTGATTTCAATCCCTGACCGGGAAACAGATTCTACAAGGTACAAGGTGTGGTCAAAATAAAACAAAATGAGATTGGTAAGACACTGTTAAGGGTAAGTTTCAGGAACTTGATGAGTAATTGAAAGGGCTGGTGAGGACACTGCATGAGAGAAGATGGGACTGAATAGCATGATTTTTGAGGAGCAGGTAAGTAAGGCGATCAGACCAGTTCAGTTCAGTCGCTCAGTTGTATCTGACTCTTTGCGACCCCATGAATCGCAGCACGCCAGGCCTCCCTGTCCATCACCATCTCCCGGAGTTCACTCAGACTCACGTCCATCCAGTCCGTGATGCCATCCAGCCATCTCATCCTCTGTCGTCCTCTTCTCCTCCTGCCCCCATCCTTCCCAGCATCAGAGTCTTTTCCAATGAGTCAACTCTTCACATGAGGTCAAAGTACTGGAGCTTCAGCTTTAGCATCATTAGTAGGGCCATTGATAATGGAGTCCGGAAAAGAAGCTGGGTTTAAATGAGTTGGTTTCAGCTGTGTTGACTTCCAAATGACATTTTGTGGAAAACGTCCATGAATTGGAAATGAAGGACTGGGATTTAGGGAAAAGATACAGACTAAAATGAGTCTGGGGACTGGGGCAACGCTGTGAGTCACAGGAGCCAAGAGCCAAGCCACCATTCTGCTAGAAGGTGAGTCCTCTGATGACAGGAACTATTTATCTGTTTTGTTCACAATTGCATTCCCAGTGCCTAAGACAGAGTCCAGGGCAGAATAGATGTTGATGAATTTCTGTTTCCGACTGAGTTTGAGATCCTGAGAAGTGAAGTGTGGGTGAGAGGATTTTTTGGTGGGTCTTTTTTTGGAGGGACAGGGTTCTTTGGTTTTGGGGAGATTTTTTGTAATTATTTATTTCAATTGAAGAGAATTACCCAGAAAGGCTCTGTTTAATGTGCATTATTTACCAAGGCAAGAAAAATATACGAATACATTTTAGAAACCTAGTACCTGAAATGAAAAAATTTCTTGTCCAACCATGAAATTTGATTTATGAAACCCCACAGTATATACAATTTCTGGTTCATTTAATTGATAAAAATTCCATTCCTGACATAGTTATAATTTTAACAGGAAATAGCATTATTATTAAGCTAATATCGGTGCCTAACAACTAAATAAAGGTTGCTAATATTTTAACTAAACTTTAGAACAGTTTTATGAGGGGAGGATAAATTAGTAATTTGGGGTTAATATATACACACCACTATATATATAAAATAATAAGGCCCTACAGTATAGCCCGGTATACTACTCAATATTCTGGGAAACTTGAATATTTTCAAGGAAACTACTCAATATTCTGTAATAACCTATATGGGAAAAGAATCTGAAAAAGAATGGTTATATGTATGTGTATAACTGAATCAGCGGAGAAGGCAATGGCACCCCACTCCAGCACTCTTGCCTGGAAAATCCCACGGACGGAGGAGCCTGGTGGGCCGCAGTCCATGGGGTCGCTAAGAGTCGGACACAACTGAGCGACTTCACTTTGACTTTTCACTTCCATGCATTGGAGAAGGAAATGGCAACCCACTCCAGTGTTCTTGCCTGGAAAATCCCAGGGACGGGGGAGCCTCATAGGCTGCTGTCTGTGAGGTCACACAGAGTCAGACACAGCTGAAGCGACTTAGCAGCAGCAGCAACTGAATCAGCTGTACATCTTAAAAGAACACTGTAAATCAACTATACTACAATATAAAAGTTAAGAAAAATCAACAACCCAAAAAAATCAGATTTACAGAAAAAAATAGCAAAATGAGTCCCTGTATATCCTATACCCTGTTTTTCCTATTATTACCATTTTTTCTTTGTTACAATTCATGAACCCATATTGACACATTCTGATTAGCAAGAGTTCATCAGTTAGTCAGATTGCCTTAGTTCCCACCTAATGGCCTTTTCTGTTCCGGGACATCACACCACATTTACTGTCACATCTGCTTAGGCTCCGCTTGACTGACAGTTGCTTAGTTTTGATGACCTTGACAGTTCCAAGTAGTTACTGGTGAGGTATTTGGTAGAATGTCACTCAATTGAGCTTTTGTCTAATGTTTTTCTCGTGACTAGACTGAGGCTGTGGGTTTGGGGAAGAAGCCCAGAGAGGTGAAGTGCCGTTTTCAGTCCGTCTCATCAAAGGGGCATACTCTCCACATGCGTCATCACAGGTCACGCTGACTTGATTGTTAGATTTCTCCACTGTGGAGTTTTCCTCTTTCCTCTGTATGCTGTACCATTGGGAGGAAGTCACCCTGCACTGGCACTTCAGGAGTGATGCTCCACCTTCCTGAAGGCAGAGTATCTGTGAAAGTTACTTGAAGTCCTGCACAGGAGATTGCCTCTTTTCCCATTCCCTCCTCGCTTTCTTTCATCCTCTCTTTCTAGAGCCTCCTTCCTTTCTGGCAGTATGAGATGTCCCAGCTCAGATCACCTTGTCTATTTCTGGCCCCAATTCTGAGTCGGCCATTTCTCCAAGAAGTCTGTGTTCCTGTTATTAGGGAAAGGTATCAGAAACCACTATCTGAGCACTAGATATGCTTTTTGCTACTGGGATATCACTGGGCCCAGGCCTCCTCAGCTGAGAGGAAGTAGTGTGTATACTAACCTATATATACACACATCTACAAATATGTGCTTTACGATCTGTATCTGTATTAAGCTAAACATGAGTTCATACTGTCTTCAGCTCTAACCATTACCACATGGATCATTCCAGCCTCCTCTCCTCACTTGTCTGTAAAATCCCACTGCATCAGTGAGCTTTCACCATCCCTTTGCTATAGTGAGAGTGAAAAGTCGCTCAGTCGTGTCCGACTCCCATGGGCTCTTGCTGGATCTGTTCAATTCCAGTATACACATATAGCATATCACAACTGTTACCCCATACCCTGTGAGTAACAACGGTATCAGCTAGGAAACAGTACAGCTTCTTTTCTTTATTCTTTCTTTTTTTTCAGATTTTATTTTATTTTTTTCCTTTACAATATTGTATTGGTTTGGGGTCCACTCATTTTCAAAGCTACTTAAGTGAGCACCTTCCCCCACTCCCTTCCCTCCCTTATACATTCCTAATATAGTTATTTTATCCCACCTTGCATCCCACCCTGGGATTCCTTGACCACCTGAATGATCTTTAAATTTTTGCATACATTGAACTTCATTCATCATTTGATAACCATCTGAAGGTTCTAACAGGCTCATAGTGTTGTGTATGGGCCTCTCCAGGGCCTCAGCGGTAAAGAATCTGCCTGCAATGCAGGAGTCAGTTGCACAAGATGGGAGTTCAGTCCCTGAGTCGGGAAGATCTTCTGCAGGAGGGCGTGGCACGCCACTCCAGTATTCTCCCCTAGAGAATTGCATGGACAGACGAGCCCGGTGGTCTACAGTCCCTAGGTGGCAAAGAGTCGGACACAACTGAAGCGACTTAGCACACAGTGTCCTGTGTCTGTCATTACAATATCATACAGAATAGTTTCACCGGCCTGAAAAAAAGAATTCTGTTGAACTATTGGACCCACTTCTCACCTCAAGCCTCAAGCATTTCCTTTTTACCATCATTTTTTGGCCTTGTTTAGAATGCCATATAATTGGAATAATATTGTGTGTAGCCTTTTCAACTGGTTTCTTTCACTTAGCAATGTGAATGTGAATGTGGATGTGGATGTGAAGTCGCTCAGTCGTGTCCGACTCTTTGCGACCCCATGGACTGTAGCCTACCTTGCTTCTCTGTCCATGGGATTTTCCAGGCAATAGTACTGGAGTGGATTGCCATTTCCTTCTCCAAGGGATCTTTCCAACTCAGGGATCGAACCCAGGTCTCCCACATCGCAGACAGATGCTTTACCACCTGAGCTACCAGGGTGTATTAAAAAATCACCCATGTATAGTTTATCCATTGTTTATACCTTCACCGACTGAAACACTTCTTGGTTGCTTCCAGTTTGTCAACTCTGAATAAGGCTGCTACAAACATTTATGTGCAGGCTTTTGTGTAGACGTAAATTTTCAAACTAAAATTGGGTAAATATCTACGCATGCAATTGCTGGATTGTATGTTAACAGTGTGTTTAACTTTGTAAGAAACTGCCAAACTGTCTTCCATAGTGGCTGGAGCATTTTGCATTCCCACCAGCAATGAATGAAAATTCCTGTTGCTCTACACCCTTGACAGCAATTGGTAGTTTTGGGGATTTCAGTCACTCTAATAGGTACATAGTGATATCTCACTATGTTTTAATTTGCAGTTCCCTACAGATGGGATATATGGTTTCCATCTGTACATTTTCTTGACTGAAGTGTATATTCAGATCGTTGCTCATTTTTAAATTGGTTTGTTTGTTTTCTGAATGCTGAATTTTAAGGGTTTTTTGTGTATTTCACATACAAATCCTTTATCAGATAATATGTTGTGCAAATATTTTCTCCCAATCTGTGGCTTGTCTTTTCATTCTCTTAACATTGTCTTTCACAGGGCAGAAGTATTTAATTTTAATAAAGTTAAGCTTATCTGTGCTTTTCTTCATGGATTATGCTTTTGGTTTTCTATCTAAAAACTTTTGACTGAATCCATGGTTACCTGATTTTCTCCTTTATTTTCTATTAAAATTTTTATTGTTTTTGCATTTGATTGTCCAATTATCCCACCACCATTTGTTGAAAACACTATCTTTTCTCCATTGAATGGCCTTTCTCCTTTTAAAATATAAGTTGGCTGTATTTGCATGGGCCTATTGTCAGGCCCTCTGTTCTTTTCCATTGAACTGTAAGTCCATTCTTTGACAAAAACCATCTGTCTTAATTAGTGTAGCCTGACAATAAGTCTTGATCAAGTGCTGTACATACTCTTATCTTCGTTCTTCTTCAGGATCATGTTGGTTATTCTAGATCTTTTGCGTTTCTGTACTAACTTTAATATCAGTTTGTCAATACCTACAAAATAGTTCATTGCAATTTTACTTGGAATTGATTGGATCTTAAGGTCAACTTGGAAAAAACTGATATCTTCATAACTTTGAATCTTTTAATTCAGGAACACAAAATATTTCTTCTTTTATTTACATCTTTAGATGATTCTTTCATCAAATCTTTGTAATTTTCCACATATACATACTTTTCCTATACATACTTTGGTAGACTCATATCTAATATTTCTTTCTTTTTTGTTTTCTTCATCCACCTTACCACATGGCAGCAGGAATCTTAGTTCTCCAACCAGGGTGTATAGAAGTGTGAATTCTTAACCACTTAACTGCCAGGGAAATCTCTAATATTTCTTTTCTTTCAATTGTTGTATTGTTCGGTCACTAAGTTATATCTGATTCTTTGTGACCCCATGGAGTGTAGCACACCAGGCTCCTCAGTCCTCTGCTATCTCCTCAGTTCAGCTCAGTTGCTCAGTCATGTCCGACTCTTTACGACCCCATGGACTGCAACACACCAGGCTTCCCTGTCCATCACCAACTCCCAGAGCTTGCTCAAACTCATGTCTATCATGTTGGTGATGCCATCCAACCATCTCTTCCTCTGTTGTCCCCTTCTTCTTCCACCTTCAATCTTTCCCTGTATCAGGGTCTTTTCTAATGAGTCAGTTCTTCCCATCAGATGGCCAAAGTATTGGAGCTTCAGCTTCAGCATCAGTCCTTCCAGTGAATAGTCAGGACTGATTTCCTTTAGGATGGACTGGTTGGACCTCCTTGCAGTCCAAGAGATTCTCAAGAGTCTTCTCCAATACCACATTCAAAAGTTATCAGTTCTTTGGTGCTCAGCTTTCTTTATGGTCCAACTCTTATATCCATACATGACTACTGGAAAAACCACAGCTTTGACTAGATGGACCTTTGTTGGTAAAGTAATGTCTCTGCTTTTTAATATGCTGTCTAGGTTGGTCATAGCTTTTCTTCCAAGGAGCAAGCCTCTTTTAATTTCATGGCTGCAGTCACTATCTTCAGTGATTTTGGAGCCCCAAAGAATTAAGTCTGTCACTGTTTTCATTATTTCCCCATCTATTTGCCATGAAGTGATGGGACCAGATGCCATGATCTTAGTTTTCTGAATGTTGAACTTTAAGCCAACTTTTTCACTCTCCTCTTTCACTTTCATCAAGAGGCTCTTTAGTTCTTCATTTTCTGCCATAAGGGTGGTGTCATCTGTTTATCTGAGGTTACTGATATTTCTCCTGGCAATCTTGATTCCAGCTTCTGCTTCATCCAGCCCAGGATTTCGCATGATGTACTCTGCATCTATAAGCAGGGTGACAATATACAGCCTTGATATACACTCCTTTCCCAATTTGGAATCAGTCTGTTGTTTCATGTCCATTTCTAACTGTTAGCTTCTTGACATACATACAGGTTTCTCAGGAGGCAGGTAAGGTGGTCGTGTATTCCCATCTCTTGAAGAATTTTCCACAGTTTGTTGTGATCCACGCAGTCAAAGGCTTTGGCATAGTCAATAAAGCAAAAATAGATGTTTTTTCTGGAATTCTCTTGCTTTTTTCAATGATCCAGTGGATGTTGGCAATTTGATCTCTGATTCCTTTCCCTTTTCTAAATCCAGCTTCTGGATTTAGAATCAACATCTGGAAGTTCATGTTCTATTGAAGACTAGCTTGGAGAATTTTGAGCATTACTTTGCTAGCGTGTGAGATGAGTGCAATTGTGTGGTAGTTTGAACATTCTTTGTCATTGCCTTTCTTTGGGATTGGAATGAAAACTAATCTTTTCCAGTCCCATGGCCCCTGCTGATTTGTCCAAATTTGCTGGCATATTGAGTGCAGCACTTTCACAGCATCATCTTTTAGGATTTGAAATAGCTCAACTGGAATTTCATCACCTCCACTAGCTTTGTTTGTAGTGATGCTTCCTAAGGCCCACTTGACTTCACCTTATAGGATATCTGGCTCTAGGTAGATATCTGGCTCTATCCATGGAATTCTCTAGGCCAGGATACTGAAGTGGGTAGTCATTCCCTTCTCCAGGAGATCTTCCCAACCCAGGAATCAAACCCAGGTCTCCTGCATTGCAGGCAGATTCTTTACCAGCTGAGCCACTAGCAGGAAGCCCTGCTAACTCCTGGGTTTGCTTAAATTCATGTCCGTTGAGTCAGTGATGCTATCTAACCATCTCATTCTCTGCTGCCTCTCTTTTCCTTTTGCCTTCAATCTTTCTAGCATCAGGGTCTTTCTTTTCTTTTTAGTCCTATTATGAATTGCATTGTCTTTAATTCAATTAATTTAATTTCACATTCCAGTTTTCATTTTCATATGTTGGAAAACCACTGATTTGTATATTAATCTTGTATCCTGTGACCTTTCTACACTCACTTAGTAGTTTAAGAGTATTGTTAATTCTTTGGGATTTTCTACATAAACATCAAGTCATCTGCAAACAAAAATAGTTTTATTTCTTCCTTCTCCTGTGTATGTCCTATTTCCTTTCCTTTCCACACTACACTATCTGGACTTCCAGGAAAATATTGAAAAGGAGTGGTGACAGAGGACATCGCTGCCTTGTTCCCAATCCTGGGGGGAGTTTGTCTAGTCTCTCACTATAAAGATGTCAGACTGTAGAGTTTTTGTGGATATTCTTTCAGTTTGAGGAAGTTCTCCATTGCTACTAGTTTACTGAGAGTTTTTATCATGAATAGGTTTTAAATTTTGTCAAATGCTTTTTCTGCATTAATTGATACTGATCACATGATTCTTCTTTAGCCTACTGAAGTAGTAGTTTATGCTGATTAATTTTCTAATGTTGATCCAGCCTTGCATATCTGGAGCAAATATCACTTGGTCATGGTGTATAATTCCTGTTATATATTGCACTCAATTTGCTGATATTTTGTTGAGCATTTTGCATCTGTGTTATGACAAATATTGGTCCGTAGATTCGTTCTTTGTAATGTCTATCTGGTTTTTGTATTGAGGTAATTCAGCTTCATAAATGTTTGTTAAAGTTCATCTGTGAAACCATCTGGGCCTGGTTCTTTCTTTTTTTGAAGGTTTTAAGTTACTGATTCAATTTTTTCAATAGGCTAAGCCCTATTTAGATCATCTATTTCTTTTTGTGTGTTTTGGTACTTTGTGTCTTTCAAGGAATTTGCCCATTTCATCTAAGTTATCACATTTGTGGGCACAGAGTTGTTATAATTATATTCCATTATATTTATGTAGCTATATTCCATCATTATACATTCAAAGTACATGGGACTTATAGGGCTGTTCCTTCTTTCATTTCTGATATTAGTCACTTGTGTCTTCCTTTTTGTTGTTCCTGTGATAGCTGGCTTAGAGGTTTATTAATTTCATAAATATTTTGTGAGACCATCTTTTGGTTTTGTTGATTTTCTCTATTGATTTCTTGTTTCATAGGTTTCAGCTCAGTTTTTATTATTTATCTATTCTGCTTCCTTTACTTTTAAATTGGTCTTTTTTTCCCCCTACTTTCCTAAGCTGGAAATTTAGATGACTGGTTTTAGAACTTTTTTCTTTTCTAGTATATACATTTAAAGCTGCAAATTTTCCCTTTAAGCACTGCTCTCACTGTACCTCACAATTCTGATAAGTTGTATTTTGGGGTGTTTTTTAGTTTTTGGCTACCCCAAGCAGCATGTGGGATCTTGGCTCACTGACCAAGCATTGAGCCCTCACCCCCTGCATTGAGACAGGGAGTCTTAACCACTGGACCACCAAGGAAGTTCTGATAAATTGTTATTTTTTATTTTCATTTAGTTTAAATATTTTTAAAAATTCTCTTGAGATGTCTCACCTCTCATATGTATCATTTAAAAGCATGTTATTTAATTTCCAAATCAAGAAAAGTAGTTGAGTTCCACTTTGTTCAGCTATTTCTTATTTTAAGGATATAAGTGACAGTTTCCAAGCTCTATATTTTGGAACTGAAACCAGAAGTCCTTGGAAAGGTTTTAAACCTTTGAACTGATTTTCTCATCTGGAGACATGACTTAATTGTTGGGCTGCATCACACAGGCTTACAAGGCACGGGCTTGCCCAGCTTCAAGACTGAAGAAAGAGCCTGGAGTCATCAACAGAGGTGTCAGTGGTTTAATGAATGGGGGAGCCTGGCAATGGGCAGGACATGGTGGCAGCCTTGCTCCTAGAGGGTGGGGGGTGGAGAGATTACCAGTTACAGTGGAGTTGTCATTGATGTCAGGTGGGCTCATTAGTTATTAGGGAAACCAGTAAAGAGGAACACCCCTCACCACCCCTTTGATAAGAATAATCATTATCTGGGGCAGAGGCAAGTGTGTAGGAAGGTCAGGCAGGCGCTGGTCAGGCAGGGGATGGACAGAGAGCAAGAGAACATCTTGAGAGGCTATGAGTTTTAAACAACTTGGCTGAGATTATCTAGCACTTACTTTTTAAATGTTTATGTACTTTCATTTATTTCCATATTTTCAGCTTAATGGAAGGAAACTCATGAGCTTTAGCATAGTAACTTCATATGCTTGAGAGACATTATTAAATCAATGATTTTTATTCTAAAAATACTAATACCTTCCAAAAATCCTATTTTACAGCTTTCCTATCCTCTAGATCTTTTTGAACTACCTTAACATCATAATTTGCAAGATCAAAACCATTACTTAATCATTTATTAAGGGTCATAACATGATAAGGGCTTACTTTATAACTCTACATTTTAT
The DNA here is from genome assembly GCA_006408675.1 of Madoqua kirkii. Taxonomy (NCBI): domain Eukaryota; kingdom Metazoa; phylum Chordata; class Mammalia; order Artiodactyla; family Bovidae; genus Madoqua; species Madoqua kirkii. Next base: position 7,853 of record SJYC01024857.1, on the reverse strand, counting down.
ACCACTCATTTTCTTTATTTCTGAATCACAAAATGATTATGAGGATTCAATTTTAATTATTTAAGAAATTCTGAGCTAAAGTTTTATTTAAACAAGCCAAAAGTTTTGAGAATTATTTTTAACCACTAGGCAGTATTTTGCTATAGCTGTCCTTAAACTATGCAATACAGATGTTCACCCAAATTAGTTTCATGTTCTGTTAACTGGAAGTTGCCATATACTGCATACCATATATGCATATAGATATCCAGAGAATTTGAAAGCAAAAGAACTATGTCAAACTTCAGTGGAGATTTTGTTGAGTGAGTGAAGTCGAGTGAAATTGTTCAGTCGTGTCCGACTCTTTGCGACCCCATGAACTGTAGCACACCAGGCTCCTCCATCCATGGGATTTTCCAGGCAAGAATACTAGAGTGGGTTTCCATTTCAGAAACAGTATTCTAGAATATTAATTTTGAATACCAGCTTTATAAGTGATAGGATTTCAGACTACTTGTGTGAGTATGTGTGAGAAAGATTGAATGTGTGCAAAATTTTCTTTGTAGAAACACTCATACTGTCAAAGGACTTTAACCATTTATTATCTGAATCTATACTATAGATTTTATGATACCAATTTTTTCTTATTTGATAAAAGTGAAATATTTTTAAAAACCCACTTTTTTACTTAGGCCTGAAAACTAACAAGGCAAAAAAATTGTTAAAGTGCAAGGCTATAAGTCTGTAAATGGTATCCAGGCTTACAAAAGCTATAATAGTTGGTTCTTTTGTGGGACGGGGAGCAGGGAGGGCAGGGTGGAATTTTCAAGAAGTATCTAACACATGAGTACAATCTGAAAAGAGAAGTACAGATTGTCTAGGGATTTGTGATGAAGTAGCAGATTGAACACAGGCATGAGGACATAGGCAGCATGCTTCTTTTTGGTTACCACGCGTCCTTGGTCATGGCTGGAACATAACATGTGAGGATGTAGGATGAAAGATGATGCTGGAGAGACACGCAAGGACTGGATCATAGAGGGCTGTGTTTGCCTCTCTGAGAGTTTCATTTACCAATGGGCAGAGGAGGGTTTCTGAAGAGTGAAAAGTTAGATAGCAACAGGATGAGATGTTCATTTTCTTAAGAGCATCCTTGCAGCAATTTGAAGGATGCATTCAAGCAAAGGGAAAAACTAGAAGCAGAACCTCCTATACATAGGTCATTGCAGTAATCTAGGTAAGAAATGTCTGGACTTGGGCTAGGATAATAGCAGGGGAGGGGAAGTAAAAATGTTCAAAAAGACAACAGGCCTCAGTGAGTGACTAGATGTAGAGGATTAGAGAGGGAGAAGTAGAGGAAGATACTCCATTTCTGGTTTGGACAGATGGATAGAGGATGTTGCTGACTACTGAAGGAGGGAGAACAGGGTGAGCCTCTCTGAAGTTGTTTGTTTCAGATGTCCGTGGGGATAGCCCAGAGATTTCCAACATGTTGTTGCATATGTAGGTCCAAAGTCTGGAAGAAAACTCTGAACTGAAGAAATGAATTTGTGGTTCATCAAATTGAAAATTATCTGAAGTCTAGATAAATGAGATTTGTTACATGCCAATAGTATATAGGACAAGCAATATATGTTACATGGGTGAACATTTAGAAAACATTTAGGCAACACTAAACCCAATGGGAAGATGGCATAGTGTCTAACGAACACTCCTGATGCGAGCACGCTTAGTCACTTCAATCATGCCTGACTCTCTGCGACCCCATGGACTGGAGCCCGCCAGGCTCCTCTGTCCATGGAATTCTCCAGGCAAGAATACTGCAGTGGATTGTCATGCCCTCTTCCAGTACCAACACTCTTACCACTCACTGAAAAGGACTATTATAAAATACTTAGAAGAGACTTCAAATAAATTAAATGACAACAAAAATTTTTGCACTAGAATATAAAGAGCCACCATAATTAATGTTTTGCTTCACTTAAATTGCTGTTGTCCTTCTGCCAGTTAACATCATTATCAAGAACTCGTTCTTTTTGTTTCATTTTTATTTTGTTTCTGTTTTTAATTCTGTTTGAAACTAGTTTCTACCATTACTGTTCTATAAATGTTTGCTGGATGGACAGTAACTACTAAATAAACAATGAAAATTTTATGGGCTGATTAAAGTAACATGTTGAACAATGTAAAATAATAAAACTGATTTTAAAAACAAAAACATTTACACATTACATCGAGTGTTGTGCTTTGGTAGTCTTGAAACATAGTGTGCTTCTCATTCATCTGAGTAATACAGCCTTATTCAAAACATTTTAAAAACATATTCTTTCAATATTTTCAGAGCTTCCCTAGCAGCCATACAAGAAAAAGACTTCCTTGTTTTATAGTCAAATTTCATTGTTTAGAAAAATCAGACTGCTTTTCTTTTTTGAACATTTTATTACGGGAAATTTAAAACAAATACAAAGTAAACAGAAAAAAGAACTTTTATGTACAGATTTACTACTTATCAACATTTTGTTGTTCTTGTAGTATCTCTACATTCATATACATGTCCCATTCTCCCTTAATTTCTATCGTTTTTTAGTTTTTAAGGTAAATTTTTACATACATTGAAATGCATGAATGTTAGCAGTAATTTAGATAAATAGATGCATCTTTGGAACCCCACATCTCTATCGTGATATAGACAGTTTTCATCCATCAAGAATGTCCCCTGATGTCCCTTAATCAAGTGTACCTAAAAGCAACCACTACTGCCATAAGTTTGTCTTATAGTAATTTTGCCTATTCTAGAATTTCAGTTAAGTGGAATCACACAGTCTGTACTTCATGTCCAGCTTCTTTTGCTGAGCACAAGAGCTATGAGATTCATCTATGTTGTTACATGGATCAGTGCACCATTCCTGTTTATGGCTGGGTAACATTCCATTGGATGGATGGCCCACAGTCTGTTTATCCACTCTCCTTGTCCCAGTATCCTACGGTTGCATAACCAACCACTTCAAATGAAAAGCAGCTTAACAGCTGACCACCCTGTATTTCACTCATGAATCAGCACTTTGTGAGTGGCGAGGAAGGGACAGCTTCTCCCTGTTCTACATGGTGTCAACCGGGGTGCCTCAGAGGCTGGAGGTCACTTGAAGGCTAGAGGCTGGAATCCTCTGAAGGCTCATTCCCATGCCTGACGGTGGTGCTGGCTGTCAGCTGGGAACTCAGCCAGGCCCTTAGCTTCCCCACAGCCAGGCAGCTGGGCTCTGAGAACAAGCATCCCCAGAGAGAAGGCAGAAGTGTGGCATTTTTAGGACCTGACCTCAGAAATCACAGAGCCTCACTCTCTTCACGCTCTGTTGCCCGTCACAGTCGTAAAGTTCTATCTGTTCAGTAGAAGAGCACACAGACCTCATGACTCGGAAAAGTCGATGTCACACTGTAAAATGTGTGAGATAGAACATGTCGTGATGGGCATCTTCGGATAGTGCTATCTGCCACAGACACTATTCTGGCCACGAGCGTTCACATCCCTTCCCCATGCAAAGTACATTCGACCCCTCCGGTATTCACTGACACTCTGAGACTCATCATATCATTCAGCTCGAAGCGTGGCTGAGGCTTGGGAGCAGTTCCTTGAATTCAGCTCCTTGAGTAGAGTTCTGAAAAACTATGAACTAAAGAGACAAGTTATCTACTCAGTATAGACTCCCCATATAATGATGGTTCAGGCAGAGGATAACCACCTTAAACCCTGCTGTTCAAAAGAGAGTTCTGCTCTCTGAGTAGTCCTTTCTTTGCCATTTAATGGAGAAGGGCTTTTCTTAAAAGCCCCTCTCGACCTAGGAATCTCTGTGGGGCTGCTATGAGACAAGGCCCTCAAGATCTTTAGAAAGATGTTTTTTGTCTATTTGAAAAGGTCCATAAAACACCATCTTGTCTCTCTGAGGTCTTAACAAAGAAATTTCCAGTCATGTCCTTGGTTTCATATTTAGACCACATTTTTCTGCAGCACCATTGATTTTCCTAGAAGCCATTTCTTAATTTGAGTGTCATTTACCATCTGGAGAGGCTGAAAATGAGAAAGTTCAATTTTTGTACCCAGCAATTCCTGGTTTTTTCTAAGTTTAAACTGTTCTTTCTCTTATCCGTTTTTTAACGCACAGCCAGCGAAAGGTCAAGTGGCATGTTCACTAGCCTACCTACAAATCTCCTTAATTAAATTTTGACTACGTTAGGTACATTTCCTACTTTCTCTGTTACTGCAGGTGACATTGGAGACAACTCTCCACCACTATAAAATAAAGGACTTTTCCCCCAGCCCCCAATAACATTTTCCTCAATTTCTTTTCCGTCGATAATGAGCTGTTGTCAGCTAGGACGCTTATGCATGAATTTGTCTTGTTTCCCAGCACCATAGTATCTGGGTTCGAAGAGCCAGGGTCCCAGGAGAACTGGCATTTGTATGACCTAGCCTGAGAAGTCACACAGTGTCACTACCTCCATTTTCTGCAGGTTGACACAGTTGCAAAGTTCTATCCAGGTAAGAGCAGAGGGAATATGGGAGGTGTGATATGAAGTAGCAGGCATCTCTGGGAAAGAAAATCTGCCACACTATTATTGAGAGATATTACTTAGTTTTTCTGATGGCTCAGAACCTGCCCACAATGCAGGCAATCCCTGGGTCAGGAAGATTCCCTGGAGAAGGGAATGGCAACCACTTCAGTATTCTTGCCTTGAGAATCCCATGGACAGAGAAAGGAGCCTGGCGGGCTACAGTCCTTGGGGTCACAAAGAGTTGGAAACAACTGAATGACTAACATTTTCACTTTTACAGTTTTAACTTGTATCTTTTTCACAAGTCTGGGTCCCAAATGGTATTTTTATATTTCTGAAGATCAAACCCATTTTCAAGGAACTATAACGAAGGTAGTGGGAAGAAGTCAGTGGAGGCTTTCAAATACCAAGAGCTTTTATAAATATTTTGAACAAAGATATTGGAAAGACTGTCTGAACCTATATTTAATTCTAACTCAACCCTTTAAAATAGATTGTTTATCCGTGTAGCTGACTGCACTGTCTACTCTGACTATAAAGATGAGATTATCACTATCAAGGAGAGAATTAAATTTTCCTGGCAAGGGATAGACTAGTTAATTTCCCAAGCTCCCTTGTGCTGAGTCACTCAGTCGTGTTGAACTCTTTGTGACCCCATGAACAGTAGCCCACCAGGCTCCTCTGTCCATGGGATTCCCCAGGCAAGAATACTGGAGTGGGTTGCCATTTCTTCTCCAAGCTTCCTCCCTAAAACCTGCCAATAATTTTAAGAGACCTTTGATACTGTTAATTATTAGCATGCTTGATTTTTCTTTCCCACTAGCACTTTTCTATGAAGAAAGTCAACTAATACATACTTTCCATGAATAGAGCCCAAGAGTATATAACAATCTAATTGTATGCTTAATTCTTCCAAGAGGTAGCTTTTTAAAATTTGGTTGTAGGGTCTGTTGCTAAACTCTGTATCCAGAGGAGGACGTAACTGATGCAGACTTTTAGGGCATCCCTGAGAAGTATTTAATATATAATCCTTTCTGCTATATTTGAGACTCTCAATGCATGGAGAATATTCTATAGATATATGGAAGAGGCCTCTCCTCTTGAAAACTTCTAGCTATAAATAAGCTATCAATGAGGAATATATACATTCTTGTCACCTTCTGTCATTTATAGGGAGAAAAGCAAGGGAAAAAAATGGAAATGTCAGGTATAATCATTTAGTCTTATTAGTTGGGACCAGTCAGAAAAGAATAATCATACTTACTAAAAGAGTGACAGCCCCTCTGGCTACAAAAGAAAAATAAGCCCAGGATATAGATGCTTGGGGTGGCCACAGATATTCTGGATCATTACAGTCAGCGTGAATAGGATTTTTGACTTAAAAGTAAGAGAAACAGAATGAGCAATTAAAAAAAAGTTTCTTACTCAAAGCTGATTAATGAGGTATATTTTAGTGAAAATTGGCAGGTTTTACTTGGGCGTTTTTCTTTATATACTTGCTATAGAGGAATAACAGTTGAAATCTTGTTAGTAATAGTTACAAGCTCCAACTTTTAAAACACTTGAAACTAACAAATACAATCCAATAATTTTTTTTTAAAAAACAGATTTTAAAAGAAAAGGTTGCATATTTACAATGTCAAAGAAACGTGCTTGGAATGACAGCCTTCGCTTGGGACCGTGTAACTGTTACCAAGACCTCAGTGCCATTTACTGTTGCTCCATTCTAATTGTAGAAGGAAGGAAACACCTAACCTTTTGAGTATCAGATTTGCAAATACAGCCATAGAAAGGCTCAGATGGTAATATGATTTTTAGAAAATAGTGTAAGTAAGTCTTTAGAGAAACTGACAGATTTTTCTCCCAGCTACGTTATGTGAGCCATCCTTAGGAGGGTTGCTATGGCTCCTCAGCTTTCTCTTCTAGATTTAAGCATCGACCTATTTTTTCCAAGTCATTTGACCTTCTCTTTTCATTGATTCTTCAATTGACTCTACTTTGTCATTGAGAACAAGGAGAGAGAGCCTTATGGGAGATGGTGGGAGTTGAAATACTTCTTAAAGGATAATAAGATATTTAGAAATATAATTTAGATCAATTTTAAGTCATTGTAGTATCTTGATTAATGAATTGTTCTATAAGCCAAAGAAGGCTGAGCGCCAGAGAACTGACACTTTCAAACTGTGGTGCTAGAGAAGACTCTTGAGAGTCCCTTGGACAGCAAGGAGATCAAGCCAGTCAATCCTGAAGGAAATCAATCCTGAATATTCATTGGAAGGACCAATGCTGAAGCTGAAGCTCCAGTACTTCGGCCGCCTGATGCAAAGTGCTGACTCACTGGAAGAGATCCTGATGCTGGGAAAAACTGAGGGTAAGAGGAGAAGGAGACTACAAAGGATGAGATGGTTGGATGGCATCACTGACTCAACGGACACGAGTTTGAGCAAATAGGAAGATAGTGATGGATAAAGAAGCCTGGTGTGCTGCAGTCCATGGGATCGCAAAGAGTCAGACACAACTTAGCAACTGAACAACAACAAAGTAAACTTAAACTAGTCATACTAATTAGTAAGAAATACTGATTTTACTAAAATATACTAGTATATTTAATAGTAATAGAATAGTAATACTAGTATACTAATAGAATATTACTATTACTAATTATAATACTAATAATAGTAAAATATGCTAGTATATTTTAGTAAAATATACTAAATATATATAAGTATACTATATATTTATATATATGAATATACTAAAATATTATTAAATCAGTAAATCAGTATAATCACTCACTATTATACAGAGTGAAGTAAGTCAGAAAAAGAAAGATAAATACCGTATTCTAACACATATATATGGACTCTAGAAAAATGGTACTAAAGAATTTATTTACAGGGCAGCAATGGAGAAACAGAGAGAATAGACTTATAGACATGGGGAGAGGGGAGGAGAGGGTGAGACGTATGGAAAGAATAACATGGAAACCTACACAACCATATACAAAATAGATAGCCAATGGGAATTTGCTGTGTGGCTCAGAAAACAGAAAACTCAAACCGGGCTCTGTATCAATCTAGAGGGGTGGGATGGGGCGGGAGATGGGAGGGAGGTTCAAAGTGGAGGGGATATATGTACACCTATAGCTGATTCATGTTGAGGTTTGACAAAAAAACAAAAACAAAAACAGAAACAAACAAGTTCTATAAAGCAATTATCCTTCAATTAAAAAATAAATAATTATTTAAAAATAAAATAAAGCTACTATAAACATTTGGAGGGAAAAAAAAACTCAATTTCCTTCTTTTGCTTCCTCTGTTTCATCT
>SJYC01024856.1:0-47931 GCA_006408675.1 Madoqua kirkii | reverse complement strand
GGGGGGGAGATGGGAGGGAGGGTCAAAAGGGAGGGGATATATGTATACCTATGGCTGATTCGTGTTGAGGTTTGACAGAAAACAACAAATTCTGTAAAGCAATTTTCCTTCAATAAAAATATAAATAAATTAAAAAAAATTAAAAGTCTTTGTTCTTTTGAATCATTATTAAATATAGACAGATAATAGGTAATAAACCTTCTTTAACACTATATTGGTAGGCAATAAAAAATCTTAAAAGGTAAAAATGAATTTTGTTATTCATTTTCAAAGTGTGTTCAAGATTTTTGAGTCCGTATTTTCTGAAAACTATTAGTGAAGTTTGTCACTGCCTTCTCATTGCCACTACAAACACAATCACTTTTTTCCCAATAAAGTTATTTCTGATTCTCTCCTTCATTTTGATTTTGATTTTGTTCTAAATGGATCTCTCTTTGACAGCAATGGAGTAAAATTTCTTGAAGGGGAAATTGCTCCGTATGATAGTTTTGAAATAAAATACCTGCCAAATTGGATTGATTGGGGCTCTGAAAGCAGCAATATTAAGTGAAGAAGTTATCTTCCATAAAAACCTTTGGGTGAAATAATATGAGTTACAGGGTTATATTTCAAGATGTCAAATTGGGGTTCATGGTATGAAAATGAAATGCTAGCTGAAGTAATGCCAGATACACTAGAAACTAGAGACATGTGCCTAGGGCTTGAGACGTAGAAAAGAAAGAAAAATCATTTGGATTAGTCAAGGCTTTTTAGTCATTTTTTCTTGAAACCCATTAGTGGATGGTCACCTACCTACTCATTACCACTACAAATCTAATCACTTTGTTCCCAATAAAGGTGTTTCTGTTTCTCTCCTTGCTTTTGATTTTTTTTCTAAAGGAGTCTCTCTGTGACAGCAACAGAGTAAAATGTCTCAAAGGTCATTTGAGACAGCAGGTGGCAGGTGAGGGGCATACAGAAAAAAAAAAAAAAACAGGCATCACAGTTCTCAAATCAGCCATTCTCAGCCACTCTCAGACTTCCGTGTGCTTAAGAATCACCCTGGGTGGAGGGGGGCGGGGAGGAATGTTAAGCGCTCAGATTCTCTAGCCTCATCCTCGTGGTTGCATCCCAAGGCACCGCAAGGGTCACGGAGTTTACCTCTAAGGCCAGCTGAGCAACTCTTGACTACATCTAGGCATCAGTTCCTCTCAAGGAAAATTATCCTTTCTGGTTCCTTCCTCTGAAAGCACTTTATATATTTCTTCTGACATAGCCTGAATCTGGGGCTGAATCCTGATATCGTCTAGAAAAACTTAAGGTGCAGCATTTATTTTTAAGCGTCTTTAGGGTTTGAATGAGTATGTATACTCTGGAGTTCTAAAAATGTTGCCTGGCTTAAATGTTGACTGTGAAACTAAAATATACTTATTATACATTAAATATTGTTTTTAATCACTTCACTCCATGTATGTGCTCATTAAATATGTTTGCTCTTCGCAGGACATTTCATTTGGGCAGGAGCTTCTCGTTAACCCTTGTCACCACTAGAATATTTTTTGAGCTGAGCCAAGTTTATAGGTACTAAAGTGTGGGTTCAATCAGCTTAACTTCATTGAATTGCCTTGCATCCATTGATATATGCATGGACTGAGGCTCCATTTCACAGGGGAAGAGGCAAGAATGAACTGCCATGCAATGCAGTTTAAGGATAAAACAACATTTCTGATGAACTGAGGTAGGACCAAAACAAGTCCAGATCACGAAATGGCTATGGGATCCCTGAGAACAAGGGGGGATGTTTTAATTATTGTTAAAAAGCAACCCTCAAATTATATGCCTTGTTAGGAAAAAAATCACATAGTTTGCTCATAAATCTGTAGGTCAGGAATTGAGACAAGGTGTGAAGCTCATGTGTGCTCAGTGATTCTGAAGGTCTTAGCTGGGATGATCCTAAAGTTTGGAGCCCCGACGACCTCCCCTAGCCCTGTCTCTCTCTCTCACCCAGCCTGTCCCAGCTTGAGCATCCTCAAAGAATGACAGCCTCCGCATTTTCACGCTTTTTACATGGCAATCAGGGCTCTAAGACAAGTGTCGTCAGAGGCCTGGCAGAAAGCTGGAAGTCTTCTTATGAACTAGCCTCAGTTCAGTTCAGTTTAGTCGCTCAGTGTCCGACTCTTTGCGACCCTATAAATCGCAGCACGCCAGGCCTCCCTGTCCATCACCATCTCTCGGAGTTCACTCAGACTCACGTCCATCAAGTTAGTGATGCCATCCAGTCATCTCATCCTCTGTTGTCCCCTTCTCCTCCTGCCCCCAATCCCTCCCAGCATCAGAGTCTTTTCCAATGAGTCAACTCTTCGCATGAGGTGGCCAAAGTACTGGACTTTCAGCTTTAGCATCATTCCTTCCAAAGAAATCCCAGGGCTGATCTCCTTCAGAATGGACTGGTTGGATCTCCTTGCAGTCCAAGGGACTCTCAAGAGTCTTCTCCAACACCTCAGAAAGTCCCAAAACATCATTTCTACCACCTTCTATTTGTTAAGTAAGTCTCTAAAACCAGGCCAGATTCAAGAAGAAGGAAATAGATTCTGCTTATCAGTGGTCAGAGTAGTGAGGAATTCACAACCATCTTCAGTCTTCCATAGTTTGTCCTCTGGCCACATTATTTACCTTTACTGAAAGTGCAAAATACACTTACTCCCTCCTAAGAATCCCCAAAGCCTCATCCTGCTTCAGCACTGACCCAAAGTCCAGCATCTCATCATGTATATCAGAATGAAGTGCTTCAATGCCACTGCTTAAATACAATTCGTACCCTTCTGAAGACCTGGGAAATAGAGATACAAGCTATCTGCCGTAAGGTAACTCCAATAAACACTGCCATTCAAAATAGAGAAGTTTGGAAGAAAAGGCTCATAATAGTCACTGGTTCACAATAATCATGAGATCCATCCAGATCCATATCAAGACTTCATTTGCTCTGAAGCCATTTTTTTACACTGAGAATCTTCTGCTGAAATAATCTGGGGATAAGATGGTTTTATTTTCAAACCTAAAAAAGTCCTGCTCCTTAATAGGCTTCTCTAGATTCCCCAAAATTGAACAGTTCCTTCTTTAATTTTTTCCCCTCACTCCTCATATTTTATAATAGGCAACTGGGAAAAGCCAAGTGGCATTCTGAGGATTCTGCTTGGAAATCCATACAGCCAGATGCTTGAGATCGCTCTTCCACATTACCACAGGCAAGTCTGGCTACCAGGAGAGAACGTGTGTGCCCTTTCTTCCTGCCTCTGGTTGCATTCCCCCACCATTATTCAAGGCCTTATGAAGAGTCTCCTGAGCCCTTTCCAGTTTCCACCTACCACCTCATCCCAAACCAGCATCCATTCTTGACACCAAATTCTGTTCAGTTATCAATGCGTGCAACTACTCGAAATAACGATCATTTGTTCTGCTCATGAATCCGTGGGGTGGAATTCAGACATAAAACAGTGGGGAGGGTTCATCTCTACTCTGGATGTCTGGGGCTTCCGCAGGTAAAACTTGAAGGGCTGGCTGGGAGCTAAAACAGAGGAGGAGCTGGGCTTGGGTATCCTTACAGTGTAGTGGCCTCAAGGTAGTCGGACTTAAAATTAGTAGCTCAATTTGATTGCAATATCAAATGATAGAAAATGGAAGGTAAATAGGTGATCGACCATAATCAAGAAAAATTTAGACCACTGGATTGATGAAGCAGATACTACTATGCATTAGCTTTCATATTCGGATTCTTTTAACTTTGCAAACTTCTCTCAAATTTATTTAGACACAAGGTGTCAGCACAACCTTGAACCTTTAATTCTCATCAAAATATCCGGGTAACTGAGGAAGGATTGGTCTAAAGAAGGCAATGCAGTTTAGTTTCTCTGTTTTGCTTGTCATTCTCCTTAGTTATTTAGTACTGATAATTTCTAAATGCTGTAATATAAACTCAAAGGGGTGCTCAGAAATGATATTAAGGAAAAGCACAAAACTGTAGGAAGGCAATAAAATGCATCCAGTGGGATAATAAATCATATGAATTTTACAGAAACAATTTATATGGTATAAACCCTTAATATGATTATGAACAATGTGTAAAGTTTACTTTTGTTTGTTCTGTGACTAATGTCAGAAATTATGCCTCTCAGACTATTGATAATAGGAAGCTATCTCTACAAATATATGTTTTTACTAACAGGTACCTGCTCTTGTGCAAGCAGAATTCATGCAACTGTTTTTAGTAATAAGTTAAAGAATATATTTTTCCAGGTTTTCACTTGTTATAACAGAAACTGATTTATTTGTATCCCTCCATTGACTGACAGAATCTTACTTCATCCACAGTCTTTAGAAACAAAGCTGGATCTTACCTACTGATAAAAGGGTCAATTTAACAACAACAAAAATATCTAACAGTCCCAGTGTGTGCACTAAAACCTGAGTGCTTGCATTCATTCTCAGTTATTTTCTTAGGATGAGTTTGCCAGATCTAGGTATACACATTTTTAACCTTCTGATAAATCATGCCCTATAGCTCTCCAGAAAGGCTGTACTAACTTTCACTCTTAGCCAGAAGTATATGAAAAATGTCTGCCTCTCTTCATTTTCACCAAAATCAGATGACCATTCCATCTAAAATAGTTTTAAATGTGGTTTTATTACTCTTGATTTCTCCGATGATAGTGACTGCAAAAGTCCAGGAATATTTTTATAAACAGATTCGTACCTGCTTTCAAAAAACAGTGAGAATGGCGTTATTTGTATGTAAACCTAGTGCTTTGAAAATGCTTCAGAGCAGCTCAAAACTTTTCTTTAAAGTTTGATATGGAATGGTCATGTCACATAAGCATGTGTGTGTGAGAGAGAGAGATAGTGAGTGCCAAGGTAAGTAAATTCACCCCTCACAGCCTATATATCTATTTCTATCACGAAACTGTTACATCATTTTATATTAATAATAATCAAAGTGTATATTTTGTCTGATTGTGACCTTCTTAAAGTCACGGATTTTTGTTTTATATGTTTTTGAATTATCTCACAATTACAGAATCTGGTATGATAACCATTCAACACATATTTGGAGAAGGAAGACTGGATTGAAAGAAGAAATGAAGGAGAGAGATATGAATTTCAACTTGCTCCTTGTCCACAGAATCAGATTTCACTTAGCACAATCCTATTAAAGAGGTTAACTGTATTCTTTTAAAAATTAATGTGTTGAGCTCTAAATTAATCAGTTATAATAAAATCCACATAAAATGCCTACCTAGAGCCCATCAGAAAGTTCTCTCTTGTCTGAGTTTTTCATAAACACTAGCCAATAATCAGTAATTACATTAGCCAGTAATCCAAGCCTATGCCCCAACCACTAATGCCAAAGAGGCTGAAGTTGAACGGTTCTAAGAAGACCTACAAGACCTTCTAGAACTAATACCCAAAAAAGATGACTTTTTCATCACAGGGGACTGGAATGCAAAAGTAGGAAGTCAAGAGATACCTGGAGTAACTGGCAAGTTTGGCCTTGAAGTACAAAATGAAGCCAAGAAAACACATTGGTCATAGCAAACACCCTCTTCGAACAGTACAAGAGATACTCTACACATGGACATCTCCAGATGGTCAATACCAAAATCAGATTGATTATAGTCTTTGCAGCTGAAGATGGAGAAGCTCTATACAGTCAGCAAAAACAAGACCAGGAGCTGACTGTGGCTCAGATCATGAACTCCTTATTGCAAAATTCAGATTTATATTGAAGAAAATAGGGAAACCCACTAGACCATTCAGGTATGACCTAAATTTAATCCCTTATGATTATGCAGTGGAAGTGGCAAATAGATTCAAGGGATTAGCTCTGATAGACAAAGTGCCTGAAGAACTATGGACAGAGGATCATAACATTGTACAGAAGTTGGTGATCAAAACCATCCCCAAGAAATGCAAAAGGCAAAACGGTTGTGTGAGGAGGCCTTACAAATAGCTGAGAAAAGAAGAGATGCTAAAGGCAAAGGAGAAAAGCAAAGATATATCCATCTGAAAGCAGAGTTCCAAAGAATAGCAAGAAGAGATAAAAAAGGCTTCCTCAGTGATCAGTGCAAAGAAATAGAGGGAAAAAATAGAACGGGAAAGACGAGATCTCTTCAAGAAAATTAGATACCAAGGGAACATTTCATGCAAAGATGGGCTTGAAAAAGGGAAGAAACAGTTATGGACCTAACAGAAGCAGAAGATATTAAGAAGAGGTGGCAAGGATACACAGAAGAACTGTACAAAAAAGATCTTCACGACCCAGATAATCACAATGTGATCACTCACCTAGAGCCAGACACCCTGAAATCTGAAGTCAAGTGGGCCTTAGGAAGCATCACTACAAACAAAGCTAGTAGAAGTGATAGAATTCCAGCTGAGCTATTTCAAATCCTTAAAGATGATGCTATGAAAGTGCTGCACTCAATATGACAGCAAATTTGGAAAATGCAGCAGTGACCACAGGACTGGAAAAGGTCAGTTTTCATTCCAATCAAAAAGAAAGGTAATGCCCAAGAATGTTCAAACTACTGCACAACTGTATTCATCTCACATACTAGCAAAGCAATGCTCAAAATTCTCCAAGCCAGGCTTTGACAGTATGTGACCCATAACTTACAAATGTTCAAGCTGGATTTAGAAAAGGCAGAGGAACAAAAGATCAAATTGCCAACATCCATTGGATCATCGAAAAAACAAGAGAATTCCAGAAAAACATCTACTTCTGCTTCATCGACTACACTAACGCCTTTGACTGTGTGGATCACAACAAACTGTGGAAAATTCTTCAAAAGATGGGAATACCAGACCACCTTACCTGCCTCCTAAGAAACCTGTATACAGGTCAAGAAGCAACAGTTAGAACCAGACATGGAACAGCGGACTGGTTCCAAACTGGGAAAGGAGTACGTCAAGGTGGTATATCGTCACCTTGCTTATTTAGCTTAGATGCAGAGTACATCATGCAAAATGCTGGGCTGGATGAAGCAGTAGCTGGAATCGAGATTTCCAGAAGAAATATCAATAACCTCAGATATGCAGATGACACCACCTTGATGGCAGAGAGTGAAAAGGAACTAAAGAGCCTCTTGATGAAAGTAAAAGAGCAAAGTGTAAAAGCTCAGCATTCAAAAAACTAAGATCATGGCATCCAGTCCCATCACTTCATGGCAAGTAGATGGGGAAACAATAGAAACAGTGGCAGATTTTATTTTCTTGGGCTCCAAAATCACTGCAGATGGTGACTGTGCCACAAGATTAAAAGATGCTTGCTCCTTGAAAGAAAAGCTATGACAAACCTAGACAAAGGTTCATATAGTCAAAGCTATGGTTTTTCTCTTGAGAGTCCCTTGGACTGCAAGGAGATCCAACCAGTCCATCCTAAAGGAGATTAGTCCTGTGTGTTCATTGGAAGGACTGATGCTGAAGCTGAAACTCCAATACTTTGGCCACCTCATGCGAAGAGTTGACTCATTGGAAAAGACCCTGATGCTGGGAGAGATTTGGAGGCAGGAGGAGAAGGGGACAACAGAGAATGAGATGGCTGGATGCCATCACCGACTCAATGGACATGGGTTTGAGTGCACTCCAGGAGTTGGTGATGGACAAGGAGGCCTGGTGTGCTGTGATTCGTTGCAAAGAGTTGGACACGACTGAGCGAATGAACCGAACTGAACTGATGGTTTTGCCAGTAGTCGTGTATGGATGTGAAACTTGGACCATAAAGAAAGCCGAGCACTGAAGAATTGATGCTTTTGAACTGTGGTGTTGGAGAAGACTTGAGAGTCCCTTGGACTGCAAGGAGATCTAACCAGTCAATCCTAAAGGAAATCAGTCCTGACTATTCATTGGAAAGACTGATATTGAAGCTGAAGCTCCAATACTTTGGCCATCTGATGCAAAGAACTGACACATTGGAAAAGACCCTGATGTGGGAAAGGTTGAAAGCGGGAGAAGGGGATGACAGAGGATGAGGTGGCTAGATGGCATCACCAACTCGATGGACATGAGTTTGAGCAAGCTCCAGGAACTGGTGATGGACAGGGAAGCCTGGCGTGCTGCAGTCTATGTGGCTGCAAAAAGTCGGACACAATTGAGAGACTGAACAGAACTCAAACCAATAATCTGCCTTTCACACTAGTGAGAGACTTTGAACTGAAATGTTGGGGTGCTGTTTTTCCTTGTCAGAATGTTATTTGCAAACTTCCTCAACCCAAATATAGGGGATTTACATCCCTTTCTTTCCTCGTTAATTATAAAATTTGGCTTTGTTTTATTGAAATGAGGGTAAATTTCTCATTACAATTAGAATTTTGTGTAAAAACACTTGTAAAGCCAATATAATGAGGATTTTCCTAGTCTGAAACCTGTTTAACCAGAATTTTGCTAGGCATTCATAGTGATAACACTGTGCATTGTTTTGAAATGCATTCTGAATTACCAAGGACTTAATTATATTTAATACAGGCTTATACATCATATTCAAATAGTTTAAAAACTGATGTTGTATGCAGAATCAGGAATAATTTTAGAGCAGTAGTTTATTTTAAAGATTATCAAACTGTATCATTGTACACATGAGAGAACAGAGGCCCCAGATAAGTGAAGTCATTTGTCTAAAGTCACACAGCTTGTTAGGGTCACAGTGGAGCTGGATCCCAAGTCTATTGAATTTGAGTCAATTTCTGTATCCATTGATTTTGCTAGATTGACTAACAGAACACTTCTCTTCAATGGATCATATTCCTTACCTAGAGAATAGTGAGAATTTTCTGTAATAATAATACAGAAGAATTATATGCCAAATGGCCAGTCACACAAAATATATTAGATCTCCACAATAAAGAAAAGTTAATTACCTTAGGTCTGAATGTTTTTAAATGGAACATCTCAGAATTACTTCTTCAGCCTAAATTCCCCCAATTTTTTTTTTATAACTATAGTTTAGGCACAATGATAAGCATGTGGTAGCTACTTGTTAGCTAACGATGAAGAATGATAAGAATTAACAAGAAGTAACTTCTTCCTTATTTTTCTTCCCCTTAATGATCAAGCTGAGCATCTTTATCTCTGATGAGAGATATTAATGAATATATGACTGTGAAATCCCTTGACACCTGAAAAGACCAGAAATTTATTTATTACTGATAGTATATGGTACTTGATTGTGAAGCTTTCTGCTGGCAGAGATTTTTTTTCAAAGATTCATCTTTCTCTTGGAGTAAATATCATATTTTTAATTATTCATAATGTTTTTCCTGTTTTATCACAAGCTTCCTCAGAGGACAGAGTGCATTAAGGCTCTTCTGTTACTATAAGAGTGTGAAGTGTGATATATATATATATATATATATCTGTATTAGCATTTCATTGTTATTCTGGGCAAACAAAATTAAACATGATTTGCAAATGCTGCAGTCAGAAACAACAAAAGGTGTAAAGTGAAGCAACAAAATTTATACTGCATCCACACCAGAAAAAGTAAATGAAAAATTCTCGTAACTGAAGTGGAAACTAGGAAGATTTCACATCCTTAGCATCTATATTAGGGAAGTAAAAATGTGAGCGTGCCTATAAATATGAACTGCTGCTGCTACTGCTAAGTAGCTTCAGTCGTGTCCGACTTTGTGCGACCCCAGAGACGGCAGCCCATCAGGCTCCCTCGTCCCTGGGATTCTCCAGGCAAGAACACTAGAGTGGGTTGCCATTTCCTTCTCCATAAATAAAAATATGAACAATAAAGCATTATTTAGATTCATGCTACAGACTTACTCTACAACTGTGGGCATGTTCTATTCAAGCTAAGTTTGAGTGAGTGAAGTCTCTCAGTCATGTCCGACTCTTTGCAACCCCATGGACTGTAGCTTACCAGGCTTCTCTGTCCATGGGATTCTCCAGGCAAGAATACTGGAGTGGGTTACCATTTCCTTCTCCAGGGGTTCTTCCCAACCCAGGGATCAAACCTGGGTCTCCCACATTGGAGGCAAATGCTTTAACCTCTGAGCCACCAGGGAAGCCCAAGCTAAGTTTGGTAACCTTCTTTTTCTCATATTAAATAATGCTGCTCATATTGAATATTGCTAAGTCATGTCTGACTCTTTGCAACCCCATGGACTACAGCGTGCCAGGCTTCCCTGTCCTTCCCATCTCCTAGAGTTTGCTCAAACTCAAGTCCATTGAGTCGGTGAGCCACCTAACTGTCTCCTCCTCTGCTGCCCCATTCTCCTCCTGGTCTCAATCTTTCCCAGCATCAGGGTCTTTCCCAGTGAGTCAGCTCTTCGCATCAGGTGGCCAAAGTATTGGAGGTTCAGCTTCAGCATCAGTCCTTCCAATGAATATTCAGGGTTGATTTCCTTTAGGACTGACCAGATTATCTCCTTGCTGTCCAAGGGACTCTCAAGATTCTTCTCCAACACCACAGTTTGCAAGTATCTCTTCTTCGGCACTCAGCTTTCTTTATGGTCCAACTCTCACATCCATACATGACTAATGGAAAAACTATAGTTCTGACTATATGGACCTTTTTGGCAAAGTAAAATCTCTACTTTTTAATATACTGTCTAGGTCTGCTGTGGCTTTCTTCTAAGGAGCAAGCATCTTTTAATTTCATGACTGCAGTGACCATCCACAATGATTTTGGAGCCCAAGAAAATAAAATCTGTTTCAGTTTTGATTGTTTCCCCATCTATTTGCCATGAAGTGATGGGATCAAATGCCATGATCTTAGTTCTTTGAATACTGAGTTTCAAGCCAACTTTTTCACTCTCTTTTTTCACCCTCAAGAGGCTCTTTGGTTTCTCTTCACTTTCTGCCAGTCTCATTGCCTTTCTTGGCTTATGTCTTTTAGGAAATTGCTTTATTTCATGTTGTGGGGTCCCAGAAGGAAGTGGAGGTAAACATGTGTCCTTAACCTGCCATGTAATTTGATCATAAGTCTCTTTTACTTCTTAAAGTTTCATTCTAAGAGATATGGAATAGGAAAAAAATTCTCCCATTAGGCCTGTAGGGCGGTATCATTTGCATATCTGAGGTTGTTGATAATTCTCTGGGAAATCTTGAATCCAGCTTGTCATTCATCCAGTCCAGCCCATTTAAAAAAGCTTTTATAATTACCTATTATTGTCGTTATTAAAATAGCAGTTTGTGTATAGGAAACCAAGCTGCCAGGAGCCACTTATTTGCAGACGGTGTTCCTTATTTACTCTCAAGTGGGAAGAGATTAAGCTTTATCCTTCATGACCCAGAGTGCAAGCCGAGACATAACCAGAGTCTCCTTCAATCCATCTCAAGCTTCTCTGATCCAGTGTGCACACCCTCACCCTTAAGCCCAGGAGTAAGATCGCTGGATCCTGTCTCAGGAATCTCTGGTGTCTCCACGCTCATCTTGCACCTCTGAATCTTCCTCCTTCTCTTACTCCATCCTTCAGCTGGAAATGCCATCCACTTCCTCTCCAGGCAAGGAGACATTGCTTTATTTCACATTCTAAGTTCAGTTATGTTGAATTTTATGTTCAGATCTCTGAGCTTTGGTTTTGGTACATGAAGGGAAGCCTTGACATTTTCTCTCTCAACCACGCCTGGCTTTTAAGATGTTTCTCTCATTCAAATGCAAAAAATGACAGTCAGAACTGAACAATAACTGTTTTTCTAGCTGTATCTGCCCTCTCTCTAAAACAATGAAATATTGTTTCCATGAGTTAAGACATCATCCAGTGAGCTTCTCATTTTAAGAGAAATTTAAAACTGCATTAAACTCTTCAAAATTATTTTATCTATTACAAATGTACCCCAAAAAAGCCATTTCAAATACAAAATATCAGGGAATTTAAAATGTTTTAGATTGTCAATTGTCGATGAGAATGAGGAGAAGCAGACATTTTCATACATTGTGTTCGCACATTTCTGGTGGCTGATGAGTATAAATTTACTAATGAATGAATCTATAGGTCATTCAATCTATAGTGGTTGCCCCTACAGTTTGAAACTGGCTCCTCTCTGCTCATCTCTACCTAACCCTTTTCTCTCTTCTCTGAAATTTTAGATAAATGACAATAGAAAATCTCTAAACATGGAGAATATTATGAAAGAAATTAATTGGCTAATTTTCTCTTTTATAAATAATTTAGATTGCAAACCAATTTAGATACATGAAGGGCATAACTTTCTGTTTCCAATTATGTTTTGAGATTGGGGACAGGTTATCTAGTCCATTCATGTCAAGAAGCATGTTGTTGTGAAATGTATACATTCCTTTTCATTTTGGCCATCTTGACTGTATTTTTTAATCTATTAGTTTAACGAATTTCTAATTTGCTAGAGATGTTGATGCTTGAGGCCTTAAAAGATTACATTCATTAGGATATCTTGATTCAAATTTTCTGTTCTCTAAGTAGTAAGCTTTGCGTTCCCATCTAATCCACCCTATAGGCCTAATGGGAGAAAATTTTTTTCTTTATTCCATATCTCTTAGAATGAAACTTTAAGAAGCAAAAGAGACTTATGATCAAATTACATGACAGATTAAGCACATATGTTTACCTCCACTTCCTTCCAGAACCTCACAACATGAAATAAAGCAATTTCCTAAAAGACATAAGCCAAGAAAGGCAATGAGAAAGAGACAGGAGATAGTATAACACGTTAGAATTTATAAAGTAGATAGATGAGTGGCAAATAACTTATTAGATAAAAGAATGCTGAAACTTAAACCAACAGTGAGGCAAACTAGGGTTCAGTTCATTTGCTCAGTCATGTCCAACTCTTTGCCACTCCATAGAGCACAGCATGCCAGGCTTCCCTGTCCATCACCAACTCCAGGAGCTTACTCAAACTCACGTCCATCGAGTCAGTGAGGCCATCCAACCAGCTCATCCTCTGTTGTCCCCTTCTCCTCCTGCCTTCAATCTTTCCCAACATCAGAGTCTTTTCCAATGAGTCAATTCTTTGCATCAGGTGGCCAAAGTATTGGAGTTTCAGCTTCACCATCAGTCCTCCAATGAATATTCAGGACTGATTTCCTCTACAATGGACTGGTTGGATCTCCTTGCAGACCAAGGGACTCTCAAGAGTCTTCTCCAACACTACAGTTCAAAAGCATCAGTTCTTCAGTGCTCAGCTTTCTTTATGGTCCAACTCTCACATCCATACATGACTACTAGAAAAATCATAGCTTTGACTTTATGAACTGTTGTCTAGGTTTGTCACAGCTTTTCTTCCAAGGAGCAAGTGTCTTTTAATCTCGTGGCACAGTCACCATCTGTAGTGATTTGGGAGCTCCAGAAATAAAGTCTGTCACTGTTTCCATTGTTTCCCCATCTACTTGCCATGACGTGATGGGACCAGACACCATGATCTTAGTTTTCTGAATGCTGAGTTTTAAATCAGCTTTTTCATTCTCTACTTTTACTCTCATCAAGAGGCTTTTACTTCTTCTTTGCTTTCTCCCATAGGGTAGTATCATCTGCGTATCTGAGATTATTGATATTTCTTCTGGCAATCTTGATTCCAGCTTGTGTTCCATCCAGCCCAGCATTTTGTATGATGTACTCTGCATTGAAGTTAAATAAGCAGGGTGACAAGATACAGCTTTGACCCAGAAGCATGACAATGAACTCCACAGGACCTCAGAAATACTCAGAAATTATGGGTATCATATACGTCAAAGTATTGGTTAGGTTGGGCTAAAAACAGGACAGGGTAAATCCATATCGGAAGCAGTTACAGCACTCAGATTCCTTTCCCTCAAACAGTGACTACTTGTGAATCATCCCAGTGGAAGACTGATCTGCTCTCTGAAGGAGGTGCACTAGGTCATTCAGGATATAGGACATTGGGAAGTCAGAGAAGGGATACCCTGCTGGTAATGAAAGTCTATATATGAAAGATGAGAATCTCATTGCCTTTCTTTATTCTGATGCCCTAGAATGCTAGCATCCAGGCTTATGCCCTGAAGCAGAAGACGGGAAATTTGACCAACCCAAGAGACTTGATACTGATTATAGAGGGCACTTATAGTACTGTACACCCTTACCAGCCTGTGTATCCCTGTCTTTGGCTTCCCAGTGTCCCTTGTCCTGAACCCTAGGATGAAGATCACCATTCTAGAAGTACCACCAGCACTCACACAAAAACTTGAATACAGTCTGCCAGTGCCTCACTCTTAAATAAAAACACACAATAACAGAGAAAGACTGTGAGATGGAGCTGACTTACTATTGCAGAAGGGGAAAAAAGGACTGAGATGGAAAATGAGAGGGGAAGACCGACGTGGAATAACAAGTAATCCATGTAATAGGAATTCTATAAGGAATAAGTAGGGAAAATGAAGAAGAGAGTGTTATTACAGAAATAATCCAAGACAATGTCCTCGAGTTCAATGACATGAGTTTTCAGATTATGCCCAACACTTACCCATGCCAGGATATATCATAAAACATCAGAACCTGGTAATAAAGAAAAGATCCTAAAAGCTTCCAAATATTTTTTAAAAAACATATACAACAGATGAAAAGCCAGCATAGCATCACATTTCTCCATAATAACAATGGAAAGTAGAAAAATGTAACAGTATTCAAAATCCTAAGGAAAATTATTTTCAACCTTTATTAAAAGTTATTTTCTACCTACCTTGGTTAGATAGAATTCTCTAACTAAACCAAGGATTCAAATAAGAGAATAAAGACATTTTCAGATGTGCAAAGTTGGTATTCTGACTGAGACAAGGAAAATTTATTATGAAGATTTTTTTTTTGTAGATGATTAACTATTAAATGTGATTTTACAAAAAAGAATCCTAGAGGAGGAAGGATAAATTGGGAGTTTGGGATTAACATATATACATTCCTATTTAGTACAGGGAACTCTACTCAATATCTCAATATTTTGTAACAACCAATAAAGGAGAAGAATCTGAAAAAGAGTGTGCGTATATATGTATACACAGACACACACACATAACTGAATCACTATACTTGAAACTAACACAACATTGTGAACCAACTATACCTCAGTTAAAAAATAAAAATAAATCCCTTTAAAAAAAAAAAAAAACAACCTAAAGCACACAGGAATACCAAGTTATTGCTTCTAGGGCTGAGGCAGAGTAGCCCAAACCAAGGAAGGAATAAACTCACAAGAGCCTCCTCTCCCTCAGGTTGAGATTCAGACCTCATCACAAAGGGCACTGCTGAGGCCCATTTGCTGGTGGAGATGTTCCCCAGGGAACCGCAGGGAGAAGCTGGTCTATAGGAAGCTGCCCACTGGGATGCGGGGACTGCAGCCAGCATGCAGGGCCACCCACTGGAGCAAACTGGAGCTGGCTCACCAGACTCCACCTGTCAGAAAACCTTCGGAACTCACTGGAAGTGAGCAGAGAAAACTATTAGAGGGCTGACTACAAACTACTGAAGGAAAATTTCTGCTCCGGCACTGAGTTTGGAGGTGAATTAACAATAGATGCATAAAAACTAAGCAAAGGAAAGAAGAAACGGAACCTTGACAATTACTAATATAAGAGGGAAAATACTTTTTTTATAAAAAAGGTTCCCTACATGGCTACTTGTGGAAAGTTTTTGCATAAAGATCTAAATAAACATTCAACTAACCAAAAATCATGATATTACTATATTAGGAAGATGAAAAGAGAAGAATAAGAAGACATATGTGAGCTCTGAAGCCTCATCTTACACAGAAATCAATAATAAATGATATTCAAAGTGAAAAATATGAAGACAAAACATTATAAAGTGTTATTTAGAAAGAACAGAAATACTAAAAGAAAGACATAAAAGTGTTACAAGTGGTTGTTTCTGGGTAGTAATAACTGAGGGTAGGGAACGGGTGGGATTGGGACTATTGATTTTAATTATAGGACTTATAGAGTATTGACATTTTGAACCGTGTATATGAGTATCTTCAGTAGAAATCAGGGGGAAAACAAGCAGTTAAAGTAAGTTCTTCTTTAAGTTTTTATTCAGAGCTTAAGTCTGGGTTAAACATATTCTCTCAAATTATTTCAATCCAGGACTGATCCCAGGGTCTGTCTCCCTGCTTTGGACACATTCTCAGGAGAATAAAGTCTTTAGACAGTAAGGACACCCTCCTCCAATTGTGTGATAGTCAAAACCAATATATTCTAGAAGGAATGAGAAACTGCAAGATAAGCATGATCCATCTTTACAGTAGAGAGTCAAGATTACCCAAGTGTAACCCATGGAAAGCTTTGCATGTGTTAGCAAACATACCTATGTTACGGAGGATGGCAGAACATTCATATATGTTTTCAGATAAAACCCCATGAAATGTGCTCATTCTTTGGTGTTACAGACACTGCAGAATAAATATAAAGAACAGCTGCTAAAAGTTACTTTAAGGAAGGATAGAGATTTGTAATACTTCAGCTGCTAAAATATACACATGGTTACACTGTCTTAAGAACTGGGGACTCTCCAATTCCATATACATGACCCTCTAGCTCTGCAGATGGTGATTGCAGCCATGAAATTAAAAGACTCTTACTCCTTGGAAGAAAAGTTATGACCACCCTAGACAGCATATTAAAAAGCAGAGACATTACTTTGTCCACAAAGGTCCATCTAGTCAAGGCTATGGTTTTCCCAGTTGTCATGTATGGATGTGAGAGTTGGACCATAAAGAAAGCTGAGCACTGAAGAACTGATGCTTTTGAACTGTGGTGTTGGAGAAGACTCTTGAGAGTCCCTTGGACTGCAAGGAGATCCAACCAGTCCATCCTAAAACAGATCAGTCCTGGGTGTTCATTGGTAGGACTGATGTTGAAGCTGAAACGCCAATACTTTGGCCACCTGATGTGGAGAGCTGACTCATTTGAAAAGACCCTGATGTGGGAAAGATTGAGGGCAGGAGAAGGGGATGACAGAGGATGAGATGGTTGGATGGCATCACCGACTCAATGGACATGGGTTTGGGTAGACTCCAGGAGTTGGTGATGGACAGGGAGGTCTGGCATGCTGAGGTTCATGGGGTCACAAAGAGTCAGACACAACTGAGCAACTGAGATGAACTGAACTAGCCCTTCAGAAGAACATTACTTTTCAATTCAGTGTGTCAGATGTATATTGAACACTTGATTGATTGTGTGTTACGGGTTGAACTGGGTCCCCTCCACCACCAGCATTCATAGGTTGAAGTCTTAACACCCAGTATCTCAGAATGCGGCCTTATTTGAAAATAAAGTCACTGCTAATGACTAATAAGGTCATTAGTTACCATGAGGTCATTAGAGTGGGCCCTAATCCATATAACTGATATCTTATTAAAAATGGAAATTTGAACATAGAGATACACGCAGGGAGAATGCCTTGTGAAGATGAAGGCTGAGATCTTGGTGATGCTTCTACAAGCCAAGGAATGCCAACTATTGCCAGCCAACCATCAGAAGCTAAGGGCCTGGCATGGTACAGATTCTTCCTCACAAGCCTCAAGGAATCAAACATGCCAACACCTTGCTTTAGACATCTAGCCACCAGAACTGTAAGAAAATAAATTTCTGTTGCTTAAGTCACCCAATTGGTGGCAATTCATTATGGCAAGCCTTGTGAACCAACACAGTATGTAATATGCTTTCTCAATTAAGTGAAGGTCTAATTCCCAGATGATCTTTTTGTTGCAAATCTTTTCCAGAGAGTGAATATAGGTATGGTGTAGCTTCTCAACATAAATGCATCATCAATTGAGTTAAATTCTTTTTTAGAGTACATTTGTATAGTTGTGCACGAAAAGTTGGAAGGGGGGGAAGTTGGGAGATAGCAGAGAAAGAAAATGTAATTACAGATTTCTTTAGACTGAATGAATACATTTCTTTGTACACCAGGGAAGGAAGGGATCAGATTCATTAAGACTTTCCGATTGCATTCTTTATTTGATTGTCTACCTAATCCAAGTCCTTTCAGTTTACATTGCGTTTTTAAGTTTTCTTCAAAGGTGACTGCACATAGTTCTGTGTAGAATGCTTAATAGCTATACACTGCAAGGCAAGAACAAGCCCACCTTTGCATATAAAATACTCCCTGATACCAAAATACTGAGCATCCAACTAGATAACAGAGACATATGTGGCACACAGAAGTTCAAGTGGCTTAGGGATCTGTGGAAACAGAAGAAGCTGTTGCCTAACACAGAAGAATTTTCTAATTAATGACATGTACATGTCTCAGGGCAGAGTCAACCATGTATGTCTTTAGAACACATGGTCTATCTTAGTGCACACATCCGGAGTATCTCTGGAATAAAGGTCTGAAAACACTCATTCCTCTTAGGATGGAAAACTTCACTGCTGGCACTTCAGTCTACACATTCAAAGTGGAGTTGAGAATTGTGACACAGCTATGCTGATAATTCAAGTCAAAATCACATTTTCTTTGATTGTCTGGGTGTTACAGGCAAACATAGGAAACTATTAACATGAATTATTATCCAGAGAATTGATTCAGTTTTTCATTTCACTTTATTCATGTAAGCATGGTCTAAATCATTGACTGAGAAATATTCCTAGCAATGAACTGCATTCCAAACCTTGATAAAAAGTCATTTTTTAAATCAAATGGTCAAACATAACAATAATAACGGTGATTCCTTACACATACATGGTTTTGCAGTTTACAAGCATCTCCCTATGTGTTACCAAATTTGATCTGCTCAGTTTTCCCCCAAGGTGGGAACTGGTCAGAAAAATGAGGAAACTTGGGGTCAAAGGATCGGATAGAAACTGGTGGCTCAGATGGTAAAGAATCTGCCTGCAATGCAGGAGACCCAGGTTGGATCCCTGGGTCAGGAAGATCATAGCTACCCACTCCAGTATTCTTGCCTGGAGAGCCCCATAGACAGAGGAGCCTGGCAGGCTACAGGCTATGGGGTCACAAAGAGTCAGATACAACTGAGCAACTGACGCTTTCACTTTTCACACAATTTAGGACTTATGAGTGTTTATTCCACTACAAGTGTTCTAAAACTTTTTTGTACCACGAGCCTCTTAAGAAATTTGCAGAAGTCTTTAGACCGCTTTCTCAGAAAATGTTTTTGATTGTATATTAGAAGCACCATATGATTACAAAGGAAATCAATTAGATTAAAATACAATTACCAAAATATTTTTTAATGTTTGATTCAGTGATATATGTGCTTCTTTATTAATGTATTAAATATCAATATATAGTAGCCAACCTCATAATTACCAAAATGTCAAAGATATTGAAATTGATATATCTCCAACAACTGCCTTGTGATATGAAAGTAGCTGTAGCTCCTACTGGTGACCACAGAACTGGCACTGCTCCATATGAGACCTTGGGAGTCCCCAGTAAATAGCAAACCAAACAGGATGTGATATTAGAGTTCTGAATGGAAAAAATTATTTGATCAGTTTCTGGAGTGGTTCAGGAACTCTAGCTGGGTTGCAAAGAATGTAGTAGCTCGCGGTACCTTCATGTTAGACCAAGGTACAGGGTACCATCCCTGGAAATTCTGGAACCCAATCTGAGTTATACACATCCTAGAGCCAGAAAGTCTCCTTCAGTGTATGTGGTGGGGCATTTTTTTCTTTCAACAAGGATTATTTACTGGGAACCAGGAACTAAGTGGACCCTTCCTCAGTATCTCGATCCCATCTTCAGTTATTCAAAAGCCAGTTAAAAATCCAGAGATTAACAGGAAACATTTATCTTGATAATTGGGTTAGACTTTCAAGAGAGGGACATATATTCTACTCAAACCATTGCTTCTTCCAATAATCTTGATCAATTCACCTGAGAGAGGGACATATATTCTACTCATACCATGATTTCTCCCAATAATCTTGATCAATTCACCTGTGTGCCTGTGTGTGAATATATTTTTATAGATTTTTTTCTTAGAAGTCATAGATTTACCAAAGGGCATTGAGAAGATAGTATGAAGGGCTCCCACATATCCCGTTCTTAGCTTCCCCTATCGTTGACCTCGTATACTTTTCTGGTTATTCTTGTTCAGTTGCTAAGTTGTACCTGACTCTTTGCAACCCCATGGACTGCAGCATCTTCTGTTTTCCACTGTCTCCTGGACTCTGCTCAAATGTAACCATCTCATCTTCTGCTCCCCCCACTTTTTGCCTTCAGTCTTTCCCAGCATCAGGGTCCTTTCCAACAAGCCAGCTCTTCACATCAGGTGCCCAGAGTATTGGGGCTTCAGCATCAAGGCAAGACACTACAACTACAGGATGTCCGGCTCTAGGTGAGTGACCACACCATCCTGGTTACCCAGGCCATTAAGACCTTTTTTGTATAGTTCTGTGTATTCTTGCCACCTCTTCTTAATCTCCTTCTGATAGGTTCTTACCATTTCTGTCCTTGATTGTGCTTATTCTTGCATGAAATGTTCCCTCAATAGCTCCAGTTTTCTTGAAGAGATCTCCAGTCTTTCCCATTTTATTATTTTCCTGTATTTCTTTGCATTGTTTATTTAAGAAGGCCTTCTAATCTCTCTCTGCTCTTCTCTGGAACTCTGAATTCATTTGGGTATATCTTTCCCTTTCTCCCTTGCCTTTCACTTTTCTTCTTTCCTCAGCTATTTGTAAAGCCTCCTCAGACAAGCCCTATGTCTTTTTGCATTTCTTTTTTGGAGGGATGGGTTTGGTCATCACCTCCTGTACATGTTACAAATCTCTGTCCATAATTCCTCAGGCACTCTGCACCAGATCTAATCCCTTAAATCTATTTGTCACTTCCACTGTATAATCAAAAAGGATTTGATTTAGGTTATACCTGAATGTCCTAGTGGTTTTCCCTGTTTTGTTCAATTTAAGCCTGAATTTTGCAATAAGGAGCTCGTGATCTGAGCCACGGTCAGCTCCAGGTCTTATTTTTACTGACTGTATAGAGCTTCTCCATCTTTGGCTACAAAAAACATAATCTGATTTTGTTATTGACCATCTGGTGATGTTCATAGGTAGAGTCGTCTCTTGGGTTGTTAGAAAAGGCTGCTCGCTATGACCAACGCGCTTTCTTGACAAAACTCTGTTAGCCTTCGCTCTGCTTCATTTTGTACTCCAAGGCCACACCTGCCTGTTATTCAAGGTATCTCTTGACTTCCTGCTTTTGCATTCTGACCCCCTATGATGAAAAGGAAATTTTTTAATTATTATTATTATTTTAGTTCTAGAAGGTGTTGTAGGTCTTCATAGCACTAGTCAACTTCAGCTTTTTCCACATCAGTGGTTGGGTCATAGACTTGGATTACAATGATGTTGAATGGCTTTCCTTGGAAACAAATGGAGATCATTCATTACCATTATCATCATTAGTTTGGTACGTTTTACAATGAATGAATTTATATTGATACATTAAAGTTAATTGAAGTCCTGGTTTAATCAGATTTCCTTCGTTTCCACTTGACGTCTTTTGGGGTTCCAAGATGCCACACCACATTCAGTCATTCTGTCTCTTTAGGCTCCTCTTGCCTGGGATAGTTTCTCAGACTGTCCTTGTTTTTGATGACCTTGACAGTTAAAAGGGATTCTGGTGAGGCATTTTTAGTCCCTCTGTTGGGGTCTGTCTGATTTTTTTCATGATTAGATTGTAGTTATGAGTTTAGGGGAGGAAGACTGCAGAGATAAGCTACCGTCTTCATCACATCATATCAAGAGTATATACTAGCAGCGTGATTTATCACTGTTGACATTGACCTTGATCGCCTGGCTGAAGTAGTTGTTGTCAGGTTACACTATGGTCACATACTTTCTTTTCCCTCTTGACAATTAAATTTTTACATTTCTGTAATTAATTAGTAAAGAAAAAATGACTCCAGTACTGCATGTTAATCTAGTCCTTTATAGAAGCATAGACGTAGATGAGATTTGGGGAGATTAGTTAGTTCAGTCTTTGGGCCCAAGCCATCCTGCACAGATGGGTTTCTGGCTGGCCTACTTTTAAAGATAAAAAAGGAAGGGAACTCCACAGCGAAAGAATTCTGAACTCTTGACAGTTGACATTCTACAGCTCAATCAACAAATAAGTAGAATGTCCTCACTATGTGCAAGCTGCCTAGATAGGTGTGTGACTCCAAGGCCTTTATACTATCTTAGATGTTTTCTGGAACAAGTTGGTATATATGTAAACAAATATATGAGTAGAGAGAGAAATGACTGAATAAAATACAATGCAGTATATAACACAGTGGGAGCCAGGACGAAAAAATTGTAGTGAGCAGTTTTAGACTCATAAAACCTAAATTTATGTCCTGGGCCCACCAGATTGAGGTATACAACTGGAGACAAGCCATTTAGCCTTTTTAAACTTCAGTTTCCTTAACTGTAAGATGGAGATAATCATACCTGCTGTTAAAAATCTGTACAAGCCAGATAACACACAGAAAGCATCAGGTAGAAAGAGGCACTCAGTGCAACATGGCTATCGTTGCTGCACAAGGAATAAGCTGGTGAATCCCACTTTAGAGTCATTCTCAATTAAGTGGAATCTGTTTTAGGGGCATTTTCCTCTACTGAAACGAGTTTAGGAGATGCACAGTGTACATTCTTCTTAGTTCTCGTCCTGATTTCTACCTTTCTCCGCTCCTTTCTTTCTTCCCTCCCCTCTTTTTTTCTCTCTCCTCCCTTTTTTGCTGTATTTTATTATCTCCTTGCTGTTCTCTTTGAGTTGCTGATGCCATCACTGACATGAGTTTGAGTAAGCTCTGGGATTTGGTGATGGGCAGGGAAGCCAGGCGTGTGGATCACAAAGAGTCAGACACGACTGAGCAACTGAACTGAACTGCTGCTCCTTTAAACTGCTGGAGTCTTCACATCGTCTCCCACTGCCAAGCCCCCATCACAAGGGTATCTCTGAAGCAGCAGTGTCTTAGTGCCTGGTAGAGAGAGGCAGAGAGCTGGAGGCGGGGGGGGGCAGGGGGAGAGGGAAACATTTCTGTGCCTTGGATTCCTGCATGTGTTTGTTTTGTTTTAAGTGGTTGCTTTGCTGATCCTATTACTGTAAAGGGTAATGATATTTGGGAATAAAAGTCTATGAATAAGTAATGATAATAGAAGTAAGAACCAGAACTGTGGGATACAAAGCGTGTGTTAAAAATAGTCTGTCATTTTCAACTCTGCCTACTAAGCCTTTTCCTAGATGGAAAGACACAGAGCTTTTGGGAGAAGAACAGGCAGCCTGGGAGCCGGACCACAACCAAAGGCAACCGCCACTCCACAGCAAACCAACTTCTCAATTGTGGTCAAACTCTATCTCCACCAACATCACTGGGGTTCTCTGATGCAGGCAAGGCAAGTTTTTGTGTTTTTTTTTTTCAAAGCCAAGTAACCAGAACAACAAATGTAAAATGTGTTGATTTAAGAATAGCATTGAAACATGTATATTACCATATGTGAAACAGATCGCCAGTCCAGGTTCGATGCATGAGACAGGGCACTCAGGGCCGGTGCATTGGGATGACCCTGAGGGATGGGATGGGGAAGGAGGTGGGAGGGGGGTTCAGGATGGGGGACACATGTATACCCGTGGCTGATTCATGTCAATGTATGGCAAAAACACTACAATACTGTAAAGTAATTAGCCTCCAATTAAAATAAATAAATATATTTTAAAAAGAAGAATGGAAACTGCAACATGAGAACATTTTAAGGTCCACTTTGGGCACTTGATGTTTCTTGGGCACAATTATTCTTCTTGCGGAGCATCCGTGGTTGTGTACATTGCTGCAACAGGAAGGCCACCCAGGGATCCAATTAAAGCGCAGACATGAGCCAGGCTGAACCATAAGGAAATATGAGGAGAAGAGACTGTGGCTCAGGGTGAGAATTCAAACGCTAGCATCTGAGACATCATGCATTCCATTATCCAGAAGACTGGTCAAACCAGAGTCCTGAAACTCAGCACAGAGGACAGCCAAGTCCCGGTTCCAGAGAACTAAGAAGCAACAGCCAACTGTACAAGAAGCAAGGATTCTGTGCTCAGAACACCCAGCCTATGGTCCACGAAGGCCAGATCCCCAGGCAGCAAGCCGAGACACCACAACCGATGTGAGCGATTGCTCTGGTGCCAATGGTGACCTCAGATTTATTGCTTTAGAGGCTAAGGTCACAGGCTAAGGCATTCTCCAGATTGAGCGCAGACATGCCACCCCTCCTGCCTTCCCCCCATCAAGCACCGGGAGTCTGTTAGGGCAGAACTACACAAATGGGAAACACCCATCAAATGCGGCAGGAATATTAACTGCACTGGGAAGCCTTTATATGCCATTACATTAGAAAGGATTCCTTGTTAGTCCTACCATTAAACAATTAAATTGTCAGAGATGAATTCTGTGCATGTGTGTGCAGAGCGGGCGTGTGTGTGCGGGATGTGTAATTTCCCACTCAGGTGATGTCTGCGGCAGGTCTGTCTCTCTCTCTCTCTCCACCTCAATTGTATGCTTTCCCCTTTACATTGTTGAAAATAAATACATCTTCCTGGTGGCATAAGCAGTTTTTGTTATGAACTTTGATATGCCTACGCATTTTATACCACTCAGAAACTAGGAGTACAAAATGAAATGCTCAAGAGGAATCTGTCTTCGACTAGCCCCCTGCTGAAACATGATTCCTTATTCCCCTTTCCTGACACTTGTTATTGATACAGTCAGTTTACTCCACTGGCATTGTGTACACAGATGTTGTATGAAATGATCTAAATGAAGCTGGTGCCTACAGATGGGCAGAGGGATGACCACGTGCCATAATTCCCTTACACTTTCATCCTAATTAGAGCTTTATGCCCTCACAATACCGATTTCCTTCTCCTTGTCTGTTATAAAATGTTTGATCTGTGGAAATCAAACAGGCTTGTGAAAAGCACACACATTCTGCTTAAATCCATTGTTGATTTGTTCAGTAAAGAGAGAGCATATCACTTACAACAAATTGGGTAATATTTAATAAATAGAATTAAGGTCACAGTTAAATCTCTATAGTTTTATATAGCTTAAAATTTACTTAATTAGATTATATCCTTGTCTTTGTCGGCTACCAAAATGCTTCTTAGAGGCTATAATATTTTTTAAATGGCACACAAAAAATAGAATACACCAAGATGAAAAGACCCTTGGAAATTACACATATATAAGGCAAAAAGGCAGGCCAAGAAAATAAAGCAATTTCTATAAATCCTCAAGCTTCTGAAATAACCATGTTGGATAATTCTCTATATGCCAATGGACTTATTAGTCACTTAATAAATGCTTCTTGGTATGATGGTATCAGTTCAGTTCAGTCTCTCAGTCGTTTCTGACTCTTTGCAACCCCATGAATCACAGTACGCCAGGCCTCCCTATCTATCTATCACCAACACCCAGAGTTCACTGAGACTCATGTCCATCAAGTCAGTGATGCCATCCAGCCATCTCATCCTCTGTCATCACCTTCTCCTCCTGCCCCCAATCCCTCCCAGCATCAGAGTCTTTTCCAATGAGTCAACTCTTTGCATGAGGTGGCCAAAGTACTGGAGTTTCAGCTTTAGCATCAGTCCTTCCAAAGAAATCCCAGGCCTGATCTCCTTCAGAATGGACTGGTTGGATTGCTTCCCTGTCCTTCACCATCTCCCTGAGTTTGCTCAAACTCATGTCCATTGAGTCAGTGATGCCATCCAACTATCTCACCTTCTGTCACCCCCTTCTCCTCTTGCTCTCAACCTTTCCCAGCATCAGGGTCTTTTCCAATGATTCAGCTCTTCACATCAGGTGGCCAAATCATTGGAGCTTCAGTTTCATCATCAGTCCTTCCAATGAATATTCAGTGTTGATTTCCTTTAGGATCAACTGGCTTGATCTCCTTGCTGTCCAAGAGATTCTCAAGAGTCTTTTCCAGCACCTCAAAAGCATCACTTCTTTGGTGCTCAACCTTCTTTATGGTCCAACTCTCACATTCGTACGTAACTACTAGAAAATCCATAGCTTTGACTATATGGACCTTTGTTGGAAAATTGATAACTCTGCTTTTTATTATACTGTCTAGATTTGTCATAGCTTTTCTTCCAAGGAGCAGTCGTCTTTTAATTTCATGGCTGCAGTCACCATCTGCAGTGATTTTGGAGCCCAAGAAAATAAAATTTGTCCACTGTTTCCATATTTTCCCCATCTGTTTGCCATGAAGTGATGGGAGTGGGTGCCATGATCTTCATTTTTTGAATGTTGAGTCTTAAGCCAGCTTTTTCACTCTCCTCTTTCACTTTCATCAAGAGGCTCTTTAGTTCTTTTCGCTTTCTGCCATAAGGGTGGTGTCATCTGCATATCTGAGGTGATTGATATTTCTCCCGGCAATCTTGATTCCAGCTTGTGCTTCTTCCAGTCCAGCGCTTCTCATTATGTACTCTGCATAGAAGTTAAATAAGCAGGGTGACAATATACAGCCTTGACATACTCCTTTTTTTAGTCTGTTGTTCCATGTCTGATTCTAACTGTTGTTTCTCAGGAGACAGGTAAGGTGGTCTTGTATTCTTATCTCTTTAGGAACTTTTGGTCACATGGTGGGTAATTAAGATGAAGAAATGCAGAAATACCATTACTTCAGTCAAAAGGAGGAAGACATTGTGGGTCACACCAAGCTCACTATGGCTTCTCTTAGGGCTAAGACCAATAAGTGTTCAAAACTGTAAATAACATCAGAGGTGCTTGACCACTGTGTTCTTATCTTAGAACTGAGCAGACAGAGTCTGGGAGGTTGCCACAAGAGTGACTTGTTCAGGTTTGCAGAGTTGGAGACTGAATCTTCTTTGTTCTGTATTCTCAGGTCTCAGGTTACTACATCTTTCATGTAGATTACATCCTTATTTCCCTCCCTTTGACCAAGACGGCTTCCTCTCTTCTCCCTGTAGCTGTGATGCATCTGCCTCCAGACCAACTCTCAGGGCTTCTGACCTTCAGCCTCACCTTCCCCTGGACTCTTCTGGTTCCTCATCCATCACTCTGGGCTCCTACTGTTTTGACTGGAAGAGAGCACTGTGTGGCTTCAGGTATAGGAAATGTATTTGGTCTCTTAGAGATCCACAAAGATCAAAGTATCTTCATGTAAGACCAAATTCGCTCTCTAGTCTTGCACTGAAAATTCCTCTCTGAAAGCTAGAAGGAGTCAGATTGATAAAATTTTTATCATTGTGTAGCAAAGGTGAGGAATTTGGGTCCTTAGAGGCCTAGAAATGGGCAAACTTTGAGCTTCTGAACGGGAAAAGAGAGAGAGAGGAGAAACTTCAAAGGTAATGTAGCTAAACTGTTGCATGGATCCAATATTTAACTGGAAAGCAGGTATTTCATGGAACTTTAGAATCCATCTTCATGTGGTTTTATTAAAAATACACTTTTTTTTAGAGTTGGCCATGTCCCAGGGATTATGGTAGACACTGAGAATGTAAGTCACAATAAAAAAAAAAAATGTTCTTATCTTTGTAGGGCTTTATTTTTAGCAAAAGAGAAAAACAAGTAGACAATTTTAAGCCTTCTGAAAAGTTTATGAGAGACTTGGATAACAATAACAACAACCAAAAAAACAACATTGCTTCTGTAGAGAGTTATTTATTTCTATGAATCAACCCCACTTAAGCCAAAATGAAAATTGTAGTCAGACATATCCTTGTCTGGTCTCTGGGAGGCCTGGCGTGCTGTGATTCATGGGGTCTCAAAGAGTCAGATACAACTGAGTGAACTGAACTGAACTGAACCTTTAATACTGCAAAAGCAGTTTGTCTTACCAGAGATAGATCCCCAGGGATCTCTTCTGTTCATCCTCTAACAGGCTGTCCTATCTGTGGTGAGGTTACTACTTAAGGGTTTGTAACAGGCCCAACATCTTCTAAAAGAAAAAAAAAAGGTTGGACATAATAAGGATCTCAGTATCATAGAATAGTCAAATCATAGAGGTAACATGGGGTTAAACTTCTATCTCAAACTTGAAAGAATTTTCTAGACTCTATTAGGCTACTTTTTTTTTTTTCATTTTGCTGTATGGAGAATAAATGCACTTAGCTATACTTGTTTTGTCTTTGGATAATTCTGTATACTATTACTGTATCAGCCAGGGTCTTGTCAGGGATCAAGTGAGGATGATTTGATTGACAGTTTGTTGGAGATGGTTTGCAAAGGTGTGGATGGGGTTTGGGAAAGGCAGTGAGAGATTGAGCAGCTCTCTGGGGCTAGTAATCATGGGAGGTGTTTACAGCCCAGGCAGGGCCAGGTGAAGCTGCTAGAAAACCCAGAATGTCAGAGGGAGGCTGAGTGGTGTCGAGGGGGCTACCCAACAGGAGCCTTGGCCTTCCGTGGAGGGATGCAGCCAGTCCATGGAGACCTGCCCGTGGGAGGGAGCCGGGGGAATAAATGCTGACTTCCTCCTCCTGCTCTCTGCTCTCCTGCCATCTCTCCTCTTGGCTGAATCCAAAGAGAAGTTAGAGGACTGGAATCTACTTTAGGCCAGACAGCAGAGCCCAGAAAAAGACCCAGAAGGGGTGAGAGTGGATCTGGGAGGCAAATGAATGATACCAGCACAGTTACACTGCTGGCTGACTCCAGATGAAGGAAGGTTCCAAGGCCCGACAGTCTGTGCAAAGAAGTGGCACACACGGACCACATAGGGCGTGAAGAAAAGCTCCTGCCCCGTGTCCCGTGGGAGGGTATGTTTTCTGCTCCAGTCGGTTCATAGAAACAGACAATGGCTGTTACTCAGAGCCTTGCCCTGTGCACCCCTACTTTCACCTTAGTGTAGAGGCTTTGTTTACTGATCTCAGAAAGTCTTCCATAGGCTCTCAGTGGTTTCCCAAGTTTGGAAATATCTAGAAATATCACAGAGTAAAACATAATCTCTAAATTGTGTTTCGTAGAGATATCATTCCACCATTTTGAATTGTGATAGTCCTGTGTGAATTTAATACTTAAAAAAAAATTTTTATCACACTGTACAGACTGCTTCTTATACTTGAAAATGAGACTTATCTTTGATTTCTGCATTGAACAATGATTAATTTGTATATTTCATTTTTTGAATGTATAATGATGAAAAGAAATCTTTTTGTTTATCAGTGTTTTCTTTATTTAGAATACATTGCTTGTGCAATGGCTAAATAAAAGTATATATGCCCTTTTCAGGTTTTTATGCATGTTAATTGCCAAACTTAATTTTCTTATCTAAAGTTGTTCAGTATGAAATCAATACTTTTAAAACACTGAAATCATTTTTTCCTCTTATTTGCTTTCTATTTTACTTGTATTTTCTGGTGTATAGAAATTTTAAATGTTTATATAATCAAATCTACTCTCATTTTACTGTAAGGCTTTTCTTTTGGCTTAAAAGGACTTCCCCTACACAAATATCAGCTTTATGTTTAAATTTCTTAAGTGATTTCTTTCTACCTCTTCTTTCCTTATCTTCTTTTTGTCCATTTCATATTGATAACTTATTTCAGGGCCTAGCCTGCAGTAGGGAGCTAATGGCAGCTTCTGGTTTTATAAGTAGCTAATTGTACAGCAAGCTTCTGGAATAATTATTCCTCTCCAGGACAAGTTTAGGACAGTCTTGAGCTTTCTGTTCTCTTTCTGTTTGTATTTTGTACCAGTATCTTCATTATTGTACCATTATAATACATCTCAGGATCTGTTCAAGTTCTCAGGCGTACTTCCAAAAAATTTTTTGTTTCTTATTTTTTTCTTCCAGAAAACTTGAGCTTACGTAGTCTTATTTTGAAAGAATCCTTTTTGGACTTTTTTGGAATTGCATTATTTATAATTAATGTGAAGGTAGGAGTGAGAACTGAAATCTTTAAAATGCTTAGTATTTTTTACCAGGAACATATCTTATTTAAGTTTTCTTTTCTGACTTAATAAACTAAATACATGGATACATAGGGGTATATCTTGTATTTTTGTATTCCCAGGCATGTTATTTTTTTGAAAAACAAAACAAAACAAAAACTTGATATGAAACTGTATCTTGTGATTACTTTTCCTTAAAGTCAAATGCATTCCTTCGAATCTAGTGAGTCACACACACTGAATACTCAAATTTTCCTCCTGAGATCAAGCATGGCCTTAGTGAAGGGCACGTTTGGACCGTCTGATCTCAGAGGTACTGTTCCTTAGTTTTACTCTGGTTGGTGATTCTTAGAATTCTGAGACTACTTTAAAAGCCGAAAGCTATGGAAGAAGACATTGCAGTTAATCTTGCATCTACAGTCTTTCAGACCCTCCTCCTCACCCCACAACCATCTGTGGACATCCTCTCCCACCTCTTGTCGCCTCCCCAGGCTTAGATGAAGAAGCTTTGCTGCAGATGCTCAGCCTAGAGCTGGGCCTCCTTTCCTCTTTGTCTCCTATTTTGTGTTATAATGAATGACCTGAAACATTTCATTCTTAATTATTTAAGTATTAGGATATTTAAAAAGTATACCATCATACCATGTACTTCAACATCTGAAGAGGAAATGAAGCTAATGTGTGTGAGATTAAAATGGTACCATTTAGGAAACTGGCAGTCACTTAATTACCGAAGAAAAAAATGGAGGAAAAAAGGACAAAGAAGAGAAGGCCCTCATGTTTTCCCCAAATAAAATGAACTATGCTTCTTTAGTTTCTCTTTCGGCATGCATCTGGAACTGCCCTTCTCTCCCCTGGCTGTACCTCAGAGCTGGCCTGGGACTGGGGGCTGGCACAAGGACCACCATACTCAGGGAACGCTTGGCTTATGTAGTAAATAGAACCTAACAGCAGGCATCAGGGTTACTGTGAGTGGGCAAGTTGTCAGTGTGTATGGCTTCTCTTTGGGCTTATTCACACCACCCAGAACCTTGGAGTAGCTCAGGAGCGTCCCTATTGGGAGTAATTTAGGTAACCCATTACTCAGCTTGATAATAAAGATCCGCCTGCTTTCTGGTTTGTTTCTAATTTAGGTTCCCTTGGTTATAAAGTGATAGAACTGTTTGCCACCCTTCCTGGTGAGTCAGCCATTCTTGTCTCCACCAGCCAGGGAGAGCTATAAATATCTTGGAATATTTCATTGGCCTCTAGTACTTTTAAAAACTTCATTTGTAGCTAACAAGCTATGTTAGCCATGAATGGATTTTCCTTTAATATTATACATCCATTCAGATTTTCCTAAGTATCTTTTTTCATGGTCTAGGCAATAGGGTTAGTTCATTGTATATTTCATAGGACTTTGTGACGTGTTACCATCACTTGCATGGAGTTAGGGTGATGGTCCAGAAATTGGAAGCTGTGCCAATGGCCCAGGAAAACGTTGCATCTTATCCTGAGAAACCAGAGGTGACACAATTGTTACAGGCTTCTACTACGTATCTGGGAGCTGTGCGGGAGGGAGACTTGAGTTCCTAAACACAAATGGGAACTAAGAATTGATATTAAGCAGAGGGAATTCTAAAATTTGGACCAGCGACTCACGAATCATGTTGTATCCTAGGAAATATTAGTAAAGGTCTTTAGCTCAGAGGACTAAAAGCAAGAGATTAAAATACAGAATCTCAAACTTTAGAATATTAAGAATTTAAAGCTGCAAGCATCTCAGAAATTGTGTGATTCATCCTATTAGTTTTACAAATGAGAGTCAGAGAGGTTATAACTTACTGAAAGATACATGTAATTAGTAAGAGAGCTGAAATGACAGCAGAAAGAGAAGAACCACAGCTTTAAGTATTAGGATATTTAAAAAGTATACCATCATACCGTGTACTTCAACATCTGAAGAGGAAATGAAGCTAATGTGTGTGAGATTAAAATGGTACCATTTAGGAAACTGGCAGTCACTTAATTACCGAAGAAAAAAATGGAGGAAAAAAGGACAAAGAAGAGAAGGCCCTCATGTTTTCCCCAAATAAAATGAACTATGCTTCTTTAGTTTCTCTTTCGGCATGCATCTGGAACTGCCCTTCTCTCCCCTGGCTGTACCTCAGAGCTGGCCTGGGACTGGGGGCTGGCACAAGGACCACCATACTCAGGGAACGCTGTGGCTTATGTAGTAAATAGAACCTAACAGCAGGCATCAGGGTTACTGTGAGTGGGCAAGTTGTCAGTGTGTATGGCTTCTCTTTGGGCTTATTCACACCACCCAGAACCTTGGAGTAGCTCAGGAGCGTCCCTATTGGGAGTAATTTAGGTAACCCATTACTCAGCTTGATAATAAAGATCCGCCTGCTTTCTGGTTTGTTTCTAATTTAGGTTCCCTTGGTTATAAAGTGATAGAACTGTTTGCCACCCTTCCTGGTGAGTCAGCCATTCTTGTCTCCACCAGCCAGGGAGAGCTATAAATATCTTGGAATATTTCATTGGCCTCTAGTACTTTTAAAAACTTCATTTGTAGCTAACAAGCTATGTTAGCCATGAATGGATTTTCCTTTAATATTATACATCCATTCAGATTTTCCTAAGTATCTTTTTTCATGGTCTAGGCAATAGGGTTAGTTCATTGTATATTTCATAGGACTTTGTGACGTGTTACCATCACTTGCATGGAGTTAGGGTGATGGTCCAGAAATTGGAAGCTGTGCCAATGGCCCAGGAAAACGTTGCATCTTATCCTGAGAAACCAGAGGTGACACAATTGTTACAGGCTTCTACTACGTATCTGGGAGCTGTGCGGGAGGGAGACTTGAGTTCCTAAACACAAATGGGAACTAAGAATTGATATTAAGCAGAGGGAATTCTAAAATTTGGACCAGCGACTCACGAATCATGTTGTATCCTAGGAAATATTAGTAAAGGTCTTTAGCTCAGAGGACTAAAAGCAAGAGATTAAAATACAGAATCTCAAACTTTAGAATATTAAGAATTTAAAGCTGCAAGCATCTCAGAAATTGTGTGATTCATCCTATTAGTTTTACAAATGAGAGTCAGAGAGGTTATAACTTACTGAAAGATACATGTAATTAGTAAGAGAGCTGAAATGACAGCAGAAAGAGAAGAACCACAGCTTCAAGTCGGGGATGGGGGTGGGGGAATGCATTGGAGAGTGAGTGATTTTTTTTTTTTTTTCCTGCCAACATACGACAATTAAAGCTCCAGCAAGGAAAGCACATGGGAACAGGAGCATTTAAGAATTATGCTGATTATTAAAAAAAAACAACAACAAAGTATTATGGCACTGGAGTAAGTCCATCTGAATAATAAAGGAGAGATATGGGTACCATGCCAGCTCACCAGACACATCCACAGAAATTAACTGGGTCATTTCATGCTGCTTTTTGACTCATAAAATTGTTAACAGGAATTTTAATGGTATCTTTAATAAGATCTAGTCTCATTGAAGCAATGTAAAGCAAATAAAAATGCTTCTGGTTTGTGGATTCTTGCAAAGTTCAGGTGGGGCTCTTGGGGCTCAGTTTGTATGCTGAAAGGCAGGGTGCATGTTATTTGATTTTCAGAGATACAGGAACAAATGTTTTTATTTAAATGGTTGTATATTTCAGTAGTCTTATGATGTTTTAGAGAAAATAAAACAAGCACTAAAATCCACTTTGAAGCTTCTTTGGGGAGGTGAGGCTGAAGTTTGATATGCCATATCCTGTGCCACATTTTCACAAATACCTCCTTTCACTATTTTTTTTTTCTTTTTACTGAAAATTTCTATCCAGGAGACCTCATTTTTCTTCTCTTCTTGAAATCTATTTCCAGCTGCCCAGTGCTTGTTCTCTACCAAACACCACTCCACCATTCCAACCTCTGTACCCTCCCCGCCACGACTCCCCCCACAATACACATCTTTCACTTGCATTGAATTCCTTCCTCTGGTCCACCTGTACTGTTCTGGGGTCACCTACCAGCTCAGCCAAGAAAGGATACTCGCTCCTTCAGATCCCTCCTCCCAGAAACAGCAGCTGGGACATGGTGAATGTTTTCCTCTTTGATAGAAAGAACAAGTGACTGTATTTCTGACTAGTAACTAAAGCAAAGGTTCCATGGCTAAACTCTTGAGCACACTTTCCCAGAGGAAGGAATGAGAATGTAAGATGGGAAAAGGAGAAGATGATCTCAGAGAAAGAAGCTGAACCAGGGAAATCTTAGGGATGTGCTTTCGTTTGGTATTTCCTTTACTTTGGGTTTCATAGGTTTGGGCATCAAATAGAGTTGAGTTTGAAGCCTGGCTCTTCCATCTACTAACTGTTTAAAAAGAGCAGTGATGATAATTTAAAATAATTATTGTAAAGGTAAAATGAGGTAATATATAAAGTTCAGTGGCATCACAACTAGCTTATTATGTTATTTTTTTTTACCACACAAGCAGCTTGCAGGGTCTTAGATCCCCAACCAGGGATTGTACCTGGGTCCTTGTACTGAAAGCATGGAGTCCCAACCACTGGATCGCCAAGGTGTGTGTGTGTGTGTGTGTGTGCATGTGTGTATGCTCAGTTGTGTCTGACTCTTTGTGACCCCATAGGCTGTAGGCAACGAGGCTCCTGTGTCCCTGGAATTTTACAGGAAAAAATACTGGAGTAGCTTGCCATTCCTGCTCCAGGGGATCTCCCCGACCCACGGATCAAACCTGCATCTCCTGCATTTGTTGGCGGATTCTTTACAATTGAGCCACCTGGGAAGCCTGGATTGTCAAAGAATTCCCACAATTGGCTTTCTAAAAAAACAGTTTATGTTGAAGCGTAGCATACATGTGGAAAATTGCTCATATTACAAGTGCTCATGAAAAAAAATTACTCAACCTCAGAAAGAAATGGAAAATTTTATTTGAGCCAAGTTAAAACTTAAAACCTGGGAATAGACTTTCAGAAATCTCCAAGAACTGTTCTGCCCATTAGAGTAGTGGATCTTGAGTCATGACCACCTTACAAGATGAAGGAAGGGTGTTCCTGAGGAGTAATCTTGTTGATGCCCAGAGAATGTTGTCTATATGGTTGAGTAGTTCTTTCTTTTGATGGAAAGGTTTGGTCAATGTATAATGCATATACACAATATACAGTAGAGGGGAGAGAGGAAGCCAAAGTCCAAAGAAAAAATGTAATTTGTAAATTTTCCTAGACTTGCTTCAGAATACAAATTTTTATTTCATCACAAATAATATAATAGCTCCATGAATTATAGCAAAGTGAACATAACCACCATGAAAATCAAGAAATAGTCCATTGCCTACAACCCCAGGGCCCCTTCTTGCTCCCTTCCTATCACAGCTACCTTTTCTCCAAGATGAAGATGAAGTCGCTCAGTCGTGTCCAACTCTTTGCGACCCCGTGGCCTGTAACCTACTAGGCTCCTCTGTCCATGGGATTCTCCAGGCAAGAATACTGGAGTGGATTACCATTTCCTTCTCCAGAGGATCTTTCCGACCCAGGGATCGAACCCGGGTCTCCCGCGTTGGAGGCAGACACTTTAATCTCTGAGCCATCAGGGAAGCCTCTAACACTGTAGATTAGTTTCAGTGCTTCTGAACCTAAATGGATTCATTTTGTGTCTGGCTGCTTTCCTTCAACATTAAGCTTGTGAGAACCGAACATGTAATCATAGGTACCTGTGATCGATTTGTTTTCATTGTTCTTTACTACTTCACTGTATGAATGTATTGCGACGTGTTTGTTCATCCATGATGGACCTTCATGTTGTCCTCAGTCTGGGGCTGTTACGAGCATGTTGCTGTTCATTTTCTTGTATGTGTCTTTTGGCACACAAAGGAACACATTTCTCCTTGGTATATACTGGGGAGTGGAATTTCTGGTCATAGGATTTGACTGTATTCAGTGTCAGTTGTTGTTGGTCAGTTGCTGAGTCATGTCTGACTCTTTGTGACCCCATGGACTGCAGCACCCCAGGGTTCCCTGTCCTTCATTACTTCCCAGAGTTT
The DNA here is from genome assembly GCA_006408675.1 of Madoqua kirkii. Taxonomy (NCBI): domain Eukaryota; kingdom Metazoa; phylum Chordata; class Mammalia; order Artiodactyla; family Bovidae; genus Madoqua; species Madoqua kirkii. The sequence goes on along the minus strand of SJYC01024856.1, from coordinate 12,074 downwards.
GCTTGAACTCATGTCCATTCTGTTGATGATACCATCCAACCATCTCATCCTCTGTTGCCCTCTTCTCCTGCTTGCAATCTTTCCCAGCATCATGGTCTTTTCCAGTGAGTTGGCTCACCACATCAGGTGGCAAAAATCCTGGAGCTTCAGCTTCCACATCAGTTCTTCCAGTGAATACTTGGAGTTGGTTTCCTTTAGGATCGATTGGTTTGATCTCATTGCTGTCCATGGGACTCTCAAGGGTTGTCCAGAGCACCACCATTCAAAAACATCAATTATTCAGTGTTAGTTCAGTTCAGTCACTCAGTCGTGTCCAACTCTTTGAATTGCAGCATGCCAGGCCCCCGTGTCCATCATCAACTCTCTCAACCAAACTCATGTCCGTCGACTTGGTAATGCCATCCAGCCATCTCATCCTCTGTTGTCCCCTTCTCCTCCTGCCCCCAATCCCTCTCAGCACCAGGGTCTTTTCAACTCTTTTCAACTTCAACTCTTCTCAACTCTTTGCATGAGGTGGCCAAAGTATTAGAGTTTCAGCTTTAGCATCAGTCCTTCCAATGAACAATCAGGACTGGATCTCCTTTAGGATGGACTGGTTGGATCTCCTTGCAGTCCAAGGACTCTCAAGAGTCTTCTCCAACACCACAATTCAAAAGCATCAATTCTTTGACAGTCAGCTTTCTTCACAGTCCAACTCTCACATCCATACATGACCACAGGAAAAACCATAGCCTTGACTAGACGGACCTTTGTTGGCAAAGTAATGTCTCTGCTTTTGAATATGCTATCTAGGTTGGTCATAACTTTTCTTTCAATAGTAAGCGTCTCTTAATTTCATGGCTGCAGTCACCATCTGCAGTGATTTTGGAGCCCCCCAAAATAAAGTCTGACACTGTTTCCACTGTTTCCCCATCTATTTGCCATGAAGTGATGGGACCAGATGCCATGATCTTCGTTTTCTGAATGTTGAGCTTTAAGCCAACTTTTTCACTCTCCACTTTCACTTTCATCAAGAGACTTTTTTGTTCCTCTTCACTTTCTGTCATAAGGGTGGTGTCATCTGCATATCTGAGGTTATTGATATTTCTCCCAGCAATCTTGATTCCAGCTTGTGCTTCTTCCAGCCCAGCGTTTCTCATGATGTACTCTGCATATAAGTTAAATAAGCAGGGTGACAATATACAGCCTTGATGGACTCCTTTTCCTATTTGGAACCAGTCTGTTGTTCCATGTCCAGTTTGAACTGTTGCTTCCTGACCTGCATATAGGTTTCTCAAGAGGCAGGTCAGGTGGTCTGGCATTCCCATCTCTTTCAGAATTTTCCACAGTCACTATTGTGATTCACACAGTCAAAGGCTTTGGCATAGTCAATAAAGCAGAAGTAGATGTTTTTGTGGAACTCTCTTGCTTTTTCGATGACCCTGTGAATGTTGGCAATTTGATCTCTGGTTTCTCTGCCTTTTCTAAAACCAGCTTGAACATCAGTGTTAGTAGATGATACCAAATACTTTTCCAAAATGATGGTATTGATTTATATTTGCATCACAGAGCATCACAGTTCTGATTGTGCCACATCTTTGCCAACATTTGGTTTGGTTGATTTTTCTAAATCAACAGACTGGCTTTTCTGAAGCCAGTCTGTTGTTAACTGGTGTTTCCCATTTAAGCACTTTTTTGTATGCTTATTGACCATTGGATATCCTGTTTTGTAAAGTGCCAGTTTGAATCACTTGTTCATTTTTAATAGGTAGATTCTTTTTTATTATTTTACACAAGTTATTTTTATATGCTGGATATTAGCCATTTGGTTAAATGTTTGAAGTGTTTTCTTTTACTCTCTGGATTAGCTTTTCATTATCTTAATGGTACCTTTTGATGAATAGAAATTCTCAATTTTATTATAATCATTCTTGTCCTATCATTAAGGTATTTTAAGGCTTCTTAAAATAATCCTTTCCTAAGTCATGAAAATCTTCTCTTATGAAGGTATTAATGTTCTTCATTTGTCTTTAAATTTACAATATACTGGGCATTGATTTTTGTGTACAAATTGAGGTGGAGATCAAGTTTGCTTTTTCTATATCAAAATTATCTGGAATTATTTACTGAGAAACCCACCTTCCTCCCCTGGACACTGTATTCTGTTCCAGTGTTCTCTAGATTTATCTAACCTTGTAACAGTGTAGCACTGTCTTAATGACAACTATAATAAATCATGATCTACTAGAGTGTGTCCTTTAACCTTGGTTATTCTCAGCAGTTTGTATTTGCATATGCATCTTAAAGTTACTTTATTGACTTGGACATTATGGTTTTGATTGCATTGACATCTTTACAATACTGAGTTTTTAATTCCATATAGTACATATATCTTTTCTGTAAATATTTATATATTGTCTTTTCTGATTTCTCTGTTCAGTCTTTTTTGTGGAGGTTTTAATTTCCCTTAAATCGTTTCCTAAAGTGTTCTAAAATTTTGATGCAGTTGTGCACATTAAAAAAAATTCCATTTTATGACTTTTTGTCAGAATGTCTCTCTCAATAAAATATTTACTGTAATTATTGGACTGTTTCCTTATTAATGAACCTTTTAACTTTTAGAATCACTGTTGCAAACAGTGCTTTAATGAAATTATTATACATCTATTTGTGCATACTAGTTCCATGGACGGAGGAGCCTGGTAGGCTGCAGTCCACGGGATTGTGTATAGTTAGACACGACTGAGCGAGTTCACTTTCATGCACTGGAGAAGGAAATGGCAACCCACTCCAGTGTTCTTGCCTGGAGAATCCCAGGGACAGGGGAGCCTGTGGGCTGCCGTTTCTGGGCTCGCACAGAGTTGGATACGACTGAAGCGACTTAGCAGCAGTAGCAGCAGTGAGTGTTTCAGTAGGATAGAGGTGGAATTTTTAAGAGTTCCTACCCATTTTAAATGCTGATAGATACTACACAGCTGCCCTCTCAAATTATGAAACCCATTAATCCTCAGCTAAAACAAGAATGTCCTTTACCCACATTTCACCAATATTCGTTTAAATTATGCCAATCTAAAAATTGCATACTATTTTTAATTTGTATTTCTCTGATACTCACACAGTTGGACATCTTTTCATTGTCTTTAGTGACTTGTTTGCTTGTGTTCTTTGCCCTTTTGTAAACTGGGTCATTATCTCTATTCTTACTGATTTAAAAAGAGGTGTTTATATGTTTATAAGCCCACCGGGACTTCCCTGGTGGCTTAGATGGTAAAGCGTCAGTCCACAATGTTGGAGACCTGGGTTCAATCCCTGGGTCGGGAAGATCTGGAGAAGGCAATGGCACCCCACTCCAGTACTCTTGCCTGGAAAATCCCATGGACAGAGGAACCTGGTGGGCTACAGTCCATGGGGTCGCAAAGAGTCGGACATGACTGAGTGACTTCACTTTCACTTTTATATGTTAAGGGAATTAGTCCTTGATTTCCTTATATATACAAGTGTAAATATATATCAAAATCCTAGTCTTTAGCTTGCCATTTCTTTTACCTTTTGCTGTCATTTATTATATGGAAATTTTGTTTTGTGTAGTTATATCTTTTCAGGGAGTTCTTGTTTTTATTGTTGTTGGTCTTAAGGAAGCCTTCCCCAACCTAAACTTGAACAATGTATGTATTTTAACTCATATGCATATATATTTAGATTTTTATTCAGTCTGCAATTTATTTCTGTGTGTGGCATACATAAAGATATGTTATGAGTGACAGTGCTTAGCTTATAGAATCTGTTTTTTATTTTGTTTTCATCTTAGTTCTAGTTTTTCAGTTGAGAGTCTTAGAATTTTATTTATAGATAAACGATGACAATTTTTTAGTTCCTCTTCACTTTCTGCCATAAGGGTGGTGTTATCTGCATATCTGAGGTGATTGATATTTCTCCCGGCAATCTTGATTCCAGCTTGTGCTTCTTCCAGTCCAGCGTTTCTCATGATGTACTCTGCATAGAAGTTAAATAAGCAGGGTGACAATATACAGCCTTGACGTACTCCTTTTCCTATTTGGAACCAGTCTGTTGTTCCATGTCCAGTTCTAACTGTTGCTTCCTGACCTGCATATAGGTTTCTCAAGAGGCAGGTCAGGTGGTCTGGTATTCCCATCTCTTTCAGAATTTTCCACAGTTTATTGTGATCCACACAGTCAAAGGCTTTGGCATAGTCAATCAAGCAGAAATAGATGTGTTTTTTTGGAACTCTCTTGCTTTTTTGATGATACAGCAGATGTTGGCAATTTTATCTCTGGTTCCTCTGCCTTTTCCAAAACCAGCCTGAACATCTGGAAGTTCACGGTTCATGTATTGCTGAAGCTTGGCTTGAAGAATTTTGAGCATTACTTTACTAGCGTGTGAGATGAGTGCGATTGCGCGGTAGTTTGAGCATTCTTTGGCACTGTGTTTCTTTGGGACTGGAATAAAAATTGACCTTTTCCAGTCCTGTGGCCACTGCTGAGTTTTCCAAATTTGCTGGCATATTGAGTAGAGCACTTTCACGGCATCATCTTTCAGGATTTGGAAGAGCTCAACTGGAATTCCATCACCTCCACTAGCTTTGTTCGTGTATGATGGCATAGCCAGTATCAAAACATATCCTGTTGTTCTAATATTCAGCATCATAAAATGTTTAGCTTATCTGTTTTATAACAATGTGAAAGTCAAAGTGTTAGCTGTTCAGTCATGTTGGACTCTTTGCAACCCCATGGAGCCTGCCAGGCTTCTCTGTCCATGGGATTCTCCAGGCATGAATACTGGAGTGGGTAACCATTCTCTTCTCCAGGGAAACTTCTAAACCCAGGGACTGAACCTGGGTCTCCTGCTTTGGAAGTCAATTCTTTACTGTCTGAGCCACCAGGGAAATCCTTATAACAATGTATTTATCTGGAAATAAGTAAAGGGATTTTGAAACCAAAATATAAATAGCTCTACGTTCTCCACAGACTGTTCCTCTTTGGGATCTCATTCCCCTTGGCTTATGTGGGTGTTTTTAAAAAGGATGACAAAATTATGAATTTTGGATCCTATCCTTGTTTATATGGTGAGATTTCTATATAGGCTTTAGATGAACTGGAGTCCACTCTGCTGGCCAGCTCTGGATCCCCTCACATGACCCTGCCAGCCTCTCCCTGACCTCACCAAAATCTGTCTTCAAGTTATAGATGGAACACTACACCTCTTCATTTTCAGAAATTCAGACTTCTGAACTAGAGCTCTGGCACAGCTGGACCCATGTGTTTAAGTTTTTGGTCAAGGAAAAACATTTTGGTCAAGAAAAAAATCAATATGCCATTGATCCCAAAGTAAGGAAAGGAATGAAAGTGAAAGAGATAGTCGCTCAGCTGTGTCTGACTCTTCGAGACCCCATGGACTGCAGCCCACCAGGCTCCTCTGTCCATGGACTTCTCCAGGCAGGAATACTGGAGTGGCTTGCATCCCCTTCTCCAGGGGATCTTCCCAACCCAGGGACTAAAGCTCAGTCTCGTGCGCCTCCTGCGTTTCAGGTAGATTCTTTTCCATCTGAGCCACCAGGGGAAGGAATATGAGTAGAGAAATCTCGGAAGAAGAAAAAAGAAAATAGAATAGAAAAAAGTGAATACCCAGAAAGTATTCATGCCACCATTTTTCATTTATTTACTATCTCAGTTCAAATGTAAAACATTAAAATCACCCCGCCCCCGACATATACATACTTGGACCATTTCCTGCTCACATAATTCTGCCTTCTGACAATAGCACTGCCATCTTTCTACATATGAAGATTTAAACCTTAGAGCTAGTTTCAATCAATCCAGTCCCTTATCCCTTGACCACACCGTATAAGCACTGGCTGTTAAACCTCACAGGGGTGGGGAGGGTCCTCCTTCCCTGTCTCTGGTCTCTGGTTATCCAAGTTCCACCCAACTTTCATGCCTCACATGACCCATCTTTTCCTTGAAGACTTGGGAAGAATAGTGGGGGTGATATACACCCAAATACCACACTCTTGTATCTAATATAAGATTAAGCACATTAAAAGTGTTTTAAGAGAAACTTTTGAGTGGCAAAAGTTATCAAATTTGTTGAAAGAACATCTCTTCACAAATTCTTATCTATCCACCGTTATAGGTGCCCATAAAAGGTACCCCGAACAAGGGATCACATATGTTGTGTGATTTCCATTCAGAAATAATATTTATTGGCTTGTATTATATCTGAAATCATGTCATTAATTATTAATTACTTTGATTAAAATTTGTGTGGGTATTTAGGAGATTCCTATTATAGAACAAATATCCCTGAGAGAGAACACTCCAAGCTCATTATTAACAATTTACTTCTTTTCAGGGATTTTCTCGGGATTCTTTGATGAAATATCAAATCCCTTTCCAGTGGGAAGGGCAAACCAGTAGATTCATCACATGAGAAAACACAGCATGTAACCACTTCTGTATTGGGGTATTGGGACAGCAGCAAGGACTGGCTGCTACCCCACCTCCACCACCCCCATTCCAAATTTCTTTAAATTTACTCCAAAGGAGACTTAGTACACCATTAAATACAAATATCCCTAAGAGAGGTCACACGTAGGCCAAAACATTATTTTCACCTCTGAATAAATGCATTTATCAGATTCTTCAGGTGTTGACTCAAGCTTTTTAGTCGTAAATTTTCTTGTCATGTCTTCAATTACTTCAAGTCCTAAGACTTCAACCTCCACAGTTATTGAAATCATCCTAAATTTTCATAATTTCCTCTCAAATTCTACCCATGGCCACCCCAGAATATTCAGATGTCTGTCTGTCAGATATCTGTCTGTTCCATGAATATGTCATACTCAGTAGAAGCAAAAGCAACCCACTCTATTCCTTTCAAACTTTCCTCTTCTCAGTTGTCGTGGGTTCACTGAACTACTTGCTACCTCTAGTAGAAACCTCAGTTACCTTTCACTCTTCCCTTCCCTACAACCAATGAATGATAATATCCTAAAGATTCTAATGCTGCAACATCTCATATCTGTCTCCTTCTTCCACTTCAGGGGCCACCACAGACCTCCATTCCCCTCACCTGGGCTGCTGAAACACCACTCTGCACTACACGCTCCTCTTTCTAAAGCTCGACTTCGGCTATGTCACTCTCCAATTCAAAATCCTTTATTGTTCCTCATGGCTTATTAAATTAAAATCAAACTCATCTTGGCTTTCAATGTTTATTATCCTATGACCTCATCTACCTTCTACTTTCACATGCTTTTTTTTACCCCTCCAGTAAAACTGGAATACTCTCTGTTGTCTGAATATAGCTTTTGCTTTCCAACCTGTGTGCCTCAAATGGCTTCCTCCACTTGAAATACTTTCATCCAGTTTCCATTTCCACTCATTAAGAGCCTATCCTTCAAGATCAACATCAGATTTTACTTGCTTCACTAAGCCCACCTGAGTTTCCCACCACTGATCTTCTATGCCCTGAATTACTAAACAATACCATTATTTAATGTCTGCCTTTTGCTGTGCACTATGTTGACAGCTCCCTAAGTCTGGGAAGTGTCTTTTTCATCTCTACCTCACCTGCAGTGCCTAGATCAATGCTCACATATAAAATGCACATAATTCTTGAAAGTTTCTGAGCAAGTTTGCATGGAAGATGAGAAAGACAATAGAGGCGTTCCTGGCTTCTGAAAGGGCGGCTATGTGAAAACGTGACTCTACAGGGTCCTGGAGAACACCTTTACACACAGTTTGTAACCTGAAGACTATAGCTTAGGACCAACATCTCGCCAGTGGGTGGAAATCTGCATTAGAGGGGAAGGCGGGCCAGTCCAGAGCACTGGACTCACTTGGATGAAAACACAGTACTGGGAATTTTCAAGGAAGATGGCAGCATGAAAGAGTTTGGGTGCTTGGGGATCTTGGGAGTGCCTTCAAGTCCTCCAGGACAGATAAGAGCACTGGATCAGAGAATTCTAGAATAGGTAAATGAGTTGGTGGTAAAATGAACTGCCTGTTTCACATTCTACATACTCTAAAGTATGCATGTTGTATGTAACCAGTATGTCTGTTCTAGCCTTGTTTGGGTCTCTGTACACATGTGAAATTGTCAGTCAATTGCTCAATTAATCTTGAGTGCTTTCAGTACGCCAAGCATTGTGCTAGGTGCTGGAGACAGGTGAATAAAACAGACAAAACACCCTGCCCTCAAGGACCTTTTTAGTGAGAAGTGATAAACAGAATAAATGCATAAAATAGAGAGCTTATTAGAAGGCGATAAATTCTCTGGATAAAAATAAGATATGGAAATGAAATGTTAGAATTTTGAGTAGAGTGGTCAGGCTTTGTTAAGGTGATATTTGAGCAAAGACCTGGAAAAGGTAGAACACTGTCTGGGGAAGGAGTATTCCAGACAGAAGGGACAGCCAGTGCAAATGAGCACAGGCCTGACATCCTGGAGCCAAAGTGGCTGGAAGCGTAGGGTCAGAGAAGTCAAGGAAGACTTTCAGCCTGTGTAGGTCACTGTGAAGATGTGGTTTTTACACTGAGTGAAATGGAGAGCATTTAGGAAGAGTCTGAGCAAAAATTGACATCATCGGCTATTGGGCTGGGATTGAATATAGAAATGACAAAAGGCCAAAGCAGGGAGATCAGGTAGGAAGCTATTGGAATATCCCAGGCAAGAGTGATGACAGTGGCTTGGTCCAGGATGGGGGCAGCAGAGATAATGAGAAGTCATCAGAGTCTGTATGTGTGTCCTCAGTCGCACAGTCATGTCTGACTCTTTTACGACCCATAGACTGTGGCCCTCCAGGCTCCTCTGTGCATGAAATTTTCCAGGCAAAAATACTGGAGTGGGTTACCATTTCCTACTCCAGAGGATCTTCCCAACCTAGGAAGATCCCAACTCAACGTCTCTTGTGTCTCCTGCATTAGCAGGCAGAGTCTTTACCACTGTGCTACCTGGGAAACCTCTAGAAAAATATTAAAGTTAGATCCTTAAGGATTTGGGGGTATATCAGATATAGGGTATGAAGGAAAACAATGTCAAGGATGACTCCAAAGTATAGTATGGTTTATTAACTGGAGTGGAGATTATTAAGGAAGGTGTAATTGGGGGAATGGAGACAATTAGGGATTTTGTTTTGGATCTGTACATCTTCTGATGTCTTTAAACATCTAAGTGGAGTCTGGAGATCAAGAGAAAGAACTCAGCTAGAGATCTAAATTTGTGAGTCATTAGAATGTAGACAGTATTTGAAACCTTGAGACTGAGGGTTTTCCACACAAGAGTAGTTTCAAGAAGAGACAAGGTTCAATGACTGGGCTTTCAGAGGTCACAGATAATCAGTAAAGGAAACTGAGAAGGAAGAACCAGTTAGGTAGGAGGAAAACCAGGTGTGTATGTTGTCCTGGAAACAGAATAAAAGTCTTCAAGGAAGAAAGAGTAATCAACTTGTTCAAATGCTGTTTACAGGTCAAGAAAGATGAGAACCAGAAAAGCCCTTTGGATTTAGCAATGCGGAGGTCACCGGTGTCATTGACGTGATAGTTTCAATGGAGCAGTGGGATAAGAAAGCCTAACTAGAAAGGGTTTGAGAATAAGAGAAGAGGAATTGGAGAGACTTAATATTAGATATCTCTTTTTGTTGTTAAAAAAAAAAAAGATTGCACTTAAAAAAAATGCCAGCAATTCATACTTCTTAGAACCCAAGTGGGCACTGTGTCCATGGTAATCTGAATATGTCAAATTTTACTTGAGAAATTCCCCTTTCAAATGACAAGTTTTTGAGAAATGAATTTCAGCAGTTTTAAGTCTGGCACTCTCTTTGTTCACTGAGAAAAAACAATCACTGTCTTCAGTGAATTTGCAGCTTAAGATATTTTAAGTTTCATAATCAAACTTCTGTCTTGGAACTTCATACACACACACACCCATCCAAGAATGATGACATCATAGCTCTCAGGTTGAATATTTCAACTCATAAACTACATTCACTCATTCCAAATATTTCATTATTGATTTATAGCGAGTCTTTTCCTTGTGCCATAGCCACCACTTACTTACTTTAAACTTTTAAATGATGTTTCCTGTCCATGGACATTTGACTGCCTCCTCTACTTGTAGACATTAGTTCATGTTGTCGACAGTTGAGCACCAAATCTCGACCAACATTGAGCTTGAGATTAAAAGGAGACCAGGGAAAGCTTTCAGTAAAACATGCTAACCTAACATATCTGAACAAGACAGGGTCAAGTTCATACTCAGAACCACAAGGGTACTGTGAAGTAAAATGATTTCATACTTCTGTTATGATGTCATTTTTTATAACATTAAAGCCAAGAGTCCTCCCCACCCAAGGGCAATGCCAGTTTCCCAGAAGGCTCATTTCTCAGAACCAAGGCTCCAAAGATGCCAGTGCAACCCATGCTGATTCTTAGGTCTCATGTTATTTCTCAGTTTTATGCTTAATTTGCTCCTTTTGGTTTTATGCATTTTGACACAGCCAAGGGTATGGGAGATTTCCCCATAGTCCTTTAAATGCTATAAAACTTTAATATAGCGAGATAAAAACAATAATAAGCCATGCCTCCAAGCCCTCACATTTAGTTCTTTGAATTAGGCACTGATTTAGATTTTCAAGTACTTGCACTGCTTTAAATGCCCTTGTGTCTTTCCTTACCCTCTGTCCCCTCTGAAGTGAAAATTACATTTTTACCCATAGAATGTTTACAGTTCTTAAATTATCATCATAATGGCCTATACATGCATCACCCAATGCAATTTAATCTGGTTCAGGATAAAGCCAAGATGGATGCCCAATTCCCAGTTTTAGGCTTGCAATTCTGAAATATCTTTTGGAAAAAAATGAAATAGTTCTCCTGGAAGTCTGTTGAGTTAGTCTGTTTTCGGCATAATTGCCTTCTCTCAGCTTCCTAATACCCTTAAAACCTCTGAGAGTCTTTAATGTACAAAGTTCAACAAAAATACCTTCAAAGCAGATTAGTTCTAATTACGTTTAATATTTGTTTGCTGCTTATTGAATAAACTACATTTGCTTTAAGAAAAAAAAAATTCACTTAACTGCACGTCAGTCACCCAAATTTTAAGCATAGGAATGAAATGGAAAACATTTATTACACAAATTTAATTACAATTCTAAGAAATAAACATGCAAATTAGATAGGGTTCAATTTGCAGATGCTAATCCTCATCCTTGATCTTGTTCCTTTCCTCTCTGATTTTCAGTCTGTGCCTCTTCTTGATTCCTAGGGAGCCAGGCAGCAAGAGGTTTGGTTTTTCACAGTCGGAGGATCACTGTTTTAAAGAAGTGTTATATTTAGCACATCTGGCATAGTAGCAGTAAACAAACATTATAGTCTTTGTAACACTTTTGCGCAGGTGCCTTCCCCCCATTTTATGAGGTCTCTGCCTTCCAAGTCTGTGTTCATTGCACCTGAAATGACCCATCTCGACTATGGAGGGGTCCCTAGACAGAAGTTATGAATTAATGTTTCAAAAAAACAAACTCCATTGGACCCAATATAGAGGAAAATTACTATTTGCAAAATAATGTGATTCCGGGGCTTATATTATATTCTCTTGACCAAGAACAACCTCCTTTATTACTTTTTTTTTTTTTTCCTGGAGGTTTTCCCTGGAGGCTCCCCCACCCAGAAGGAGTTGCCAATTCCAGTTGCAGTCGGACCAAGGTTGCTTTTTTGATACACCGCACACACGCAGCTCCGGCGGGGAACGGGCGGGGGCGGGGGCGAGCGGCGAGGGGAGAAGAACTGCTCGGGTCCTGCAAACACAGCTGTTTCTCATCTCCGTTTGCTGTGGCAAAGGAGAAGAAAGTCTTTTGCAAAGGATGGGAAAGGCGCAGTCTTTTTTTTTTTTTTAATCACACGCATACACAACAACAACAAAAGTAAACCAAATTTTTTAAAAAGAGAGAAGACATCTCAGAAGGTTGCAGGGTGAATACAGTCTTCGGCTGCAGCCGAGCCCCCCAGGGCGAAGGGGCCGGAGCCCGGGAGCGCGTGGGGTCTGGGCTGCAGGCCGGAGCTGGGCCCGCGTGTCCC
>SJYC01024854.1:0-13577 GCA_006408675.1 Madoqua kirkii | reverse complement strand
CCTCCGCCCCCGCACCCTCCCCGGCAGCCGGGCCGCGCTGCGGGCGGCGGCGGCGGCGGCTCCTCTGTCCTCAGCTCACCTCCCTGGCGGGCCCAGTTGCTGCCCGCCTGGTCCACGCCTCCGCCTCTCTCCTCCCTTCCTCCCCTCCCGCCTCCGCGGCCCTAGCAACTTTCCGGAGTGTGCCCGGCCGGGACCGCAGAGGCGGCGGGGGGCGGGAGGAGGAGGGGGGAGAGGCGGCCGCGCTAGCCGAGGGTGGTGCGGGCCGGGCGGGAAGCGCGGGCCGAGTCCCGGCCGCTCGGGTCCCGCGGAGGCGGAGGGCGCTCCCGCAGCCCCGGGGCTCCGGGCGGGTTTGGCCGGCGAGGGAAGGGAGGTCCGGGCAGGCATCTGCTGCGGGCTGGAGCGCGGGCCGGGGCCAGCCTCGCCAGAGCCCTGCCAACCGCCGTGAGTCATTTCCTTGGAATCCTACCTTTGGTGTTTATTTCCCTTAGAAGGAAACTTGGTTAAAAAAAAAAAAAGAAGAAAAGACAGAGTAATCATAGCTCTTATTCTTCAGGAGAGGCGCACGGCTCCAGCACCGCGGAAAGACAACTTGCCTTTGTTCCCAGACACTTGGGGTGGTGTTTACTTTCTCCCGCGGCCGACGGCCGGCGCAGCGCTGCCGGCTTTCCCCCAGAGGGGCTTGGGCTGCGGCCCCGACCCCCGGGGGTGTGTCACTCGGGGACTCGGACTTCGGCTGCTGCCCACCTGCAGAGGGTGGGTCTCCAGACCTCAGACCCCAGTCTTGGGCGTGGGATGGAGAGACCTGGCACCCCGAGCTAGGCTTGGACCCCCGGGTCCCCCACCCTCATCCCCCTCTGGTTTAGCACCCCCATTCCCAGCCCCAGGATCCGACCTAAATCTCTTGGCCTTTCAAAGCAGCAGCTGAGAAATGTATCTCCCAGGGCAGACAGGTGTACTGCAGAGACTGGTAGAAAAGCGACATTGCCTATTTGGAAGGGTTGAAAGATTTTTATTCCACTCACCCAGACCCTGCCACCACCAACCCAAGCTTGTTGATAGCTTGTTAGGGACAATGTCAGATCAAGGGCTTGATTCCACCTGGGCAGGATATCTCAGACTGACAATCTCAAAGACATATTGAAAACATCAGCTCTTTTATTTCCGTGCTTTTCAGTATTGGAGTTAGACCTCTGAACTGCTCTGATGCTCTTCATGAAATGTTTTCCAATGATGGATGAGAGGGATGGGGTGGGCAAAGAATGACTGAGATCCCCTGTTGGATGGCAGGCATCACTGAATCTGCAGCCACCCTGTCCTCTGTGCAGCCACTCCTATTAGCATCATAATGGCTCCAAGGAGAGAAGAAGCCCAGCTCATCTGGAAGAACCATAGTGTGTAAACCCGGCTGGTAACTTTACTGTGAACATTTGCTGGCAAAACTTGACACTTCAGCCCTGGGCCTTTGGGGAACGCTTGAGGTGTCATTCTGCTACCTTGGCTGACAAAACAGACATGCAGGAGCCTGAGGAGAAAAGATTAAGGGCTTTCTAGTTTTTATTTTTTTAACCCTCTTATAGACAAAACACACTTTAACACCTTTCTTTTGCATCCACTCACCTCTGATGTTAAAAAACCAAAATTTACCATAAATGTGCATCTCTGTGACTTTATCTAATATTCACAGCTCACACATTTGTGAATTTCAACTTCTGAACTCAGTGGCAGAATTACAATGTAAATCTCATTGTGCTGAGAAAAAAAAATGACAGTTTGGATGTGTACACAGAATGCAAATAAAACGATCATGTGATATCATGGCTGACTGCCCCATTCTCCAATTCTTCATGAACATTGAACTTGCCTCCTTAATTTACCAACATCCCAGTGTAAGTTCTAAATGGACTAGGAAGACTCAATTGCAAAATTTCACCCTGCTCCCAAATAATTCCAACTTACTTATATTTTATTCAGACTTATATAAAGTACTTGTGGAACTCAGCCTCTCCAGTTGAAGACTGTGTGTGCAAAAGTTTCCCATTCAAAAAAAAAAAACACAAACTTTCTGAAACTCGATAGTATAAAAGAAACAGCCAAGATAAAAATTATTATGCCATGATTCAAGCTCAAATGCATGAGAGTAGAATTTCATGTGTCGGAAACAATACTAACAAATAGAAACACTGAAATCCTTAACCAAAAAACTACAAGGATAAGTCATTAAAATATAAACAAACTCTTACTAACATAAAACAGCACAGGGCCCATATAATGTCCTATTAAACAAAGGTAATTGCTGCTAGGGCCCTGCAAATGTTTCTCTTGTCTTAGGGGTATGAATTTGTCAACCTGCTTTAGTTTATATGTAATAAAATTTCCACATAGGCAAAAAAATGTGGATCTTATTCCCAGAATCCAACACAAAGTAAGTGTAAATTTCAAGCGAGAAAATAACTGTTGCAGTCAATGAGACAGGGCTATGGACTCAGGAAAAGCTCTATAATTCTTGTGCTCCTGGCAGTGGCACTTCTGGATAACACTTGTCTTTTCGAGTAGGGTAAGAAATTGGACCACTTCATGAGAGTCTTCCGAACAGATTATCATGAGGCTTGATACCTTGTTTGGATGCTGAGTTTGAGCATCCATTCTTTTGGGTGATAGAATGGCTTAGTTTGTGAAATCAGTGTGATCTAAATTTCTTGATTGATGACTCAAAGAACAGAATAAATTGTGTGTCCGACCATTTCTTTTTATGGAACTTTTTTTTTTTCTTGAAATAGGTTTTCCAACAAGTCTTTGCTGCCGCTTTTAAAAGAAAAGGGGTAGGTGGTTCAGACAGGGAGGCCTGGCTTGCTGCAGTCCATGGGTGGCAAAAAGTTGGACACAACTGGGTGACTGAACAACAGAGGTGGTTTAGTGGCCTAAATCAGCTGGGTCCTCATCGTAGCCACCAACCTGGACATCTCCCCTGTACGTCAGAAGGCCGGGCTTCCTCCTCCAGTGAGATTGGGGAAGAATTTCAGGTCTCAAGGAGAAACGTGGGTGGTGGATGGAGTCACTGCTGCCAAGAGCTTCTCGCACGGCCAGAAGGACATTTCCACTCAAGCCATTTCCCTTTCACCTGCTGCCTTTCCTTCTTCACCTGGAAGTGGACACTTGTTTTAACATGTAGGTAATGATAGTCTCCTACAAGACAACAGTAGATTACCCTTACCCTCCAAACATTACAAGCTGTATAATTTGGAGAAGAAAGCAAGAACTAGACCCTTAGCATCTTTCAAAAACAAATCAGTCTTCAAGAAAGCAGAAGACTGCTCTGGTCACATCACTCTTCGTGACTGTTCTTTAAACGGCACAGTGAAAGAAATAGTGGAGGTTTGGGTCTCAAAGGAATTGGGCGGTTAAGAAGGCACTGAGGCTGCTGGCTGTCACCACTGATCTATGGCCCGAGCGAGGTCTTTTGGCTTCTTCCTTCTTGCACTCACTCTGGACCCCACCTCAAGCCCTACTTAGGACCAGGTAAAGACACTGAGCCCCCAGGGGAACGGCCCTACCACCCCAGGTGCAAAGCAGCCCAGGGCGCATCTTAAGGGCAGAGAGGTCTCTCAGTCTCCCCGCAGACCCCGGGGAAGGGTGTGAACTGCCCAGGAGGGCAGTGGTGTGCCGCCTCTTGGAAAGTTTCTGCCTTGCGTCTGAGCTTTGCGGTGCAGAGTTGTCAGCTGCCTCTGGCCCTGAAGCCCTGGCTCCTGTTTAATATTCCGCCTGCTCCGTTGATGTTGTGCTTGGCTCCTGTGGGACTGCAACTCACGGCTGGAAACTGGAGCCAATTTTCTGTCTTCATCTCTCAGTGTTTTGACTGGAGGCAGATCCAGTTCAGGCCGATCAGGGCTGGTGGAAACAACTACCAAGTGTGTCTCTGTCTGCTTCGTTTTGGGAGAAGAAAGTGGAGGGAGCCCCAACATGTTGTAGAGGAACCGGCCCTGTGGAAACCGAGGAAGAGGGGGCCTCGGGCAAGTGGAACAGACCAAACCTGAGAGCATCAGATGGAATTCCGCTGAAGATTCCTGCCTCCCCCAGCCTTTTCTTTTGATTGATTAGTGGATTTCATCAAAGGAGACTCTCAGGGGACTTGACTAGAAAATTGATTTTGCCTTATTAATAGAAAGGAAGCGGCAAGGGTTTTGGCCTTGCCTCTTAGGGGTACATTTTCTGCGGGAAGGTCAGGAGGCAAATGTGTTTAGAAGGCAAGGCAGCTGTCTGGAAGAGGGCTGAGGGGAATCTGAGAACAATAAGAAATGGGGTTTTAAAGATCGCCCATGAAATGCAGATTGCTGAACATAGAGGCTGAGCTAATAGCTGCAAGAGAGTTTACCGAGATTTTTCTTTGAAAAAAATAATGTTTCAGGGCAAAGAGGAGGAACAAGATGTAAAAGTTTCCCAAAGCAAAGGAAGGAAGATGCCAAGGCCGGCTCTGGCTTGCTCTTGATTAGGGCTCTTTTCTTTTTTTTTTTTTTTTCCATTTTTCTTTTTTCAGATCTGAGGCTGTCAGAGATGACTCTGGTTCTGTCCATGAATAGATTCTGCGAGCCCATTGTCTCGGAAGGAGCTGCTGAAATTGCTGGGTACCAGACACTATGGGAGGCTGACAGCTACGGAGGCCTGAGCCCCCCGGGGCCAGCCCAGGCTCCCCTGCAGGGAGACCGGGGAGCCGGTCCCCCCCTGGCAGGTACTGCCTTTGACCTTTCCCTGCTGCCCTCTGTGGCCAGACTGGTAGATGAAGGTGGTGTCTGGGGTGCCCTCAGCTCAGGAGGGTGCTCCAGGGACTCCAAGGCCCCAAGGAAAGGGCCAAGAGTGATGTTAATTGCATGCAGACCTGAGTTTCCGTGTGATGCTGCTTCAGGTAAAAGTCAGGCATTTGTACTTTTAAGAGACCCAAAGCAGATCTTGAAACTCATCAATCTGAGTTTCAATTTTCTACCCTCTGGAACTGTATGGGTCTCTCAGTGCTATACAAGCCTTGGGTGGGCTTGACAATGGAGTCTTTATCCCATGAGACATAAAGGAGTGTGCCCTTTGGGCCAGCAGCTGTGTGGGTCTTCTTTTTATTAAGCACACAATTGCCTTTGGTGTTACAGGTAAAAAAATCTGTAAGCCCAGAAAAAAATGTGTTCTCCTTGATTCATTATTCCTGTGCTCTAAGGTGAGCTCCTTTGGATTTTTGTGTGCTACTAGATTGGAAAAAAAGCCAAAACCTAAAATGAAAACAAATACTTGGTGATCCCCGATTGACTAAAACGGAGTAAAAGCTTGGTCTTTGAAAATTAGACCCTATTTCCATTCATGGTTGATATGTTGGATTTTTGAGAGGAAAGAGGACTTTTGTTACCCTGAAGTTTAATTTTAAATAAAAAAATTTGAATTTCATATTTTGAAAGAAGGAATATTATAACTCCAGTGTACAGATAATCGTTTGTTTACTTACTGAGAGCCGTAATATTTAAAAGCTGCTCAGTTATTAGTGCTTACAGTTAAAGATATGTACGTTTGAAAAATGGTGTTATCATGAATTTAAGTAAATAATTGAATAAATACAATATTATTTCAGTTATTACATTACTTCCCTTTTTGAATTTTGCTGTTTGCCTGTGCATAGAATTACGATTCTGAATATTTTATAAATGCTAAAATATGTCATTTTCCTCTGTAATTGTCTAGAAATCCTTGCCTGGCCTGGGTCACAGGATTCCTCATGATAGCAACTATTAAGACTAATGTTTATTTTTAATCACCACATGTACAGACAAATACGTAGCCAAGTTATCTCCTAGAAGGCAAGGAAAGAAAAGCATTTTGTTTGGAGAACCTCTGGCAAACCACATGTCATTTGTCATATCTGATTTATTACCACAGGATCACATTACAGGGGAATTTCAAATCCTATAACAACATCCAAGATCACATACTTTAAGAGGAAGTATGTGGAAGAAGAGGATTTTCACCCACCACTCAGCAGCTGTGGCCATAAAGTATGTTTTTTTAATAGTCATTATTTTTATTAAGAGTTTAAGATACTTAGTAACAGTTGCTTGATCCATTTCCAGAAATTAAATTGTTCCACCCAAGCAATGAAGAGCCACTTCTCAGCAGAGCCATATTAATCGTTGTCACTTTTGGGGGTCCTATGTTATTTTTCACAAGTATTTGAAGAAAGAGCCAGCAAGAACTCCTCTGTCCAGAAATAACAGAATTATATAATCCAAGGAATGCCTTTTTTTTTTAAACTAATGATTTCATTTTTCTCAAGTTGCGTTAAAGGTTCATGGTAACTGGCGCTTTCACATGTGCAGAAACGCACTTGTTCTTTCCAGACCTGCGCGCGTCTCTGAGCTGAGGCTCCCATGGCAGTGCCACCTGTGTGCCCACAGGGGTATGCACCCCGGGGTTCTCCTGACCTCTCAGAGGTGGCCCCCTGTCCTTTGAATGTGTGCATGAAAGCAGCAGTGTCCTTCCTGTACATTCATTACATGTTTTGTGAAAATATATAATTCATTCCCAAGAGAAAAGCCAAAGCTAACTTTTTTGGCATGAATGAGAAGGAAATGGCAGGATCGGGAAAGCACACAGAAGCTAAAAGTGGCTGTCTAAGCTTTTGAAACACTGGTGCCTTTTCCTATGGTTACCTTCTTTCAAAAACTATGTGCTAACTTAGTCGAGGAGAGGATAACCCAGGCCGTAGTTGTTTGAAATGCAGAGAGGATGTTTAATTTCTTTCTAATTCATCTTCCTCTCTTCTCACTCCATCGCCCCCCGCCCAGCCTTTCAATGTTGCTTTGACCCTGCTCCTAACTGGACATCAGCACACATTGGCAGGTGCTGGGCTTTTCCGTGTATGAGTAGTTCCTGCCTTTGGTCAGCTTGGGCTGGTTTAATTCACAGCTCCTGAGGTTAGCTTTTTTTTTTAATGACCGGGAAGAGCTGGGCCCCAGGACAGAAGCATTTTGTGTCCATTTTGGTTTCTGTGCTGTGGCTGTAGCAGTTTTCCAAACTGCTGCCAGTTTGTGCCAACCATCACACAGTAATGGCATCACACAGCCTGGGAGCGAGTCCTCTGATTTCCGAAGCCTACTGCGGCCCTGCAACCAGCAGTTCCCTTTAGGGTTTGAACCTCTTTCCTTACTTTTGTCCCTCTATCAGGCAAAGATAATTGCAAAACTGAAACCCAGAAAAACAGCACAGGAAGCGTGAGCTCATGCTCCCGATGTCTTGCCAGGGTTTGAAATATGCTTATGATGACCTGCAACTTGGCATCTTCTAAATAGCATTTATTGACATGGAATAGATGAGTATGTGTGTGTGCATGTATATTTGTATACACACACATAAAGGCCCAGAGTTTCCCAGGTGGTGCTAGTGGTAAAGAACCCACTTGCTCGTGCAGGAGACATAAGAGACGCAGGTTCGATCCCTGGGTCAGGAAGATCCCCTGGGAGGGCATGGCAACCCACTCCAGTATTCTTGCCTGGAGAATCCCATGGACAGAGGAGCCTGGCGGTCTATGATCCAGAGGGTTGCAAAGAGTCTGTAGGGATGCATAGTCAGACAGGACTAAAGCAATTCAGTATGCACATTAAGGCCCAAGTGTCCTAAGAGTCCAGCTTAATGAATTTCACAAAGTGTGAAATAGCCATGTAACTGGCATCCAGATTAAGAAACAAGGTAACCAGCAACTTAGAGCCTCCCCAGTGTCCCTCTCTAGTCACCATTTCTCAGCTCTCCAAAGAAACACTTCTAACAGCATAGGTTAGTTTTGTGCATTTTGCCCCCTCACTACACCATAAGAGAGCGGACATTCTGACCTGTCCCTGCTGAAGTCTGAGTTGTGGCTGGATTCCCCAGTGCTCGACATCACCAGTCAGCCTGCTGGGAAGGGGAGACATTAGCAGCCCCCAGGAGAGCATCGCTAAATGCACCTGAGGGAAACCAGACCACAGCATCCCCAGGCCCAGAAACTGCCAAGAGAGAAATATGCTGGGATGATATTTTAATAAAGGCCATTTCCTAAGCTTTCTCTTCCCTTTTTGATTTTTAGACCATCTCAGTCTTTGAGGAGCGAGCCCACATCCTTTATATGTCCTTAGAAAAGCTAAAGTTTATCGATGATCCTGAAGTGTATCTCCGAAGATCTGTCCTTATAAACAATCTGATGAAAAGGATCCATGGGGAAATTATCATGCAGAATAACTGGTGCTTTCCTGCCTGCTCTTTCAATGGCACCTCTGCCCAGGAGTGGTTTATGGCTCAAGACTGTCCTTACCGGAAACGACCTCGGATGGCCAAAGAGGAGTGTGAAAAGTTTCATGCCTGCTGCTTGTACCAGGAATGTGGTGGTCACTACCTAAATTTACCCCTTTCGGTCAATGCTAATGTCGGAAGTGCCTCCACCACTGCCTCCTCTTCTCCCCCTCCTCATCTTCCTCTTCCTCTCCCCCTCTGCCTCTACCGAGCTGTTCCCACCAGGTGGATTTTGATATAGGCAGCGCACCTGTTTACAAGGGTGATGGCCAGATACCTGCCAGTGAAATCTTTGTTACTAATGTCCGGTCACTTGGTGTTCAGGAAAAGGCCAAATTAAATGACGAGAAAGTAAATGATGATACCAACAGGGATGGTGGCCCCCTGAGCCATGGACCTGTGGGCAACGACCTTGCTTTTGAGGGCAAAGGCCAATTTTATGATTATTTTGAGACTGGATATAACGAAAAAAGCAATGTAAGTGAGTCTTGGAAAAAGTCCTTAAGGAAAAAAGAGCCTTCACCGAGTAACAAACTGTGCTGCAGCAAAGGAAGTAAAATATGAGCCATCTTCTCACGCAAACTTTGAAGCATGCACAGCATGATCAATTAGCTCTCATAAATTTTATTTTGAATGGATTTTATAGTTTTGTACAGCTGATACAATTATGCCATGAACATGCCATGTCGTTTAAATGCCTGGAGAGCAGATTGTATAAAACATCTGTATTGTAGGCATTGGCAAGCTACTTATAAATGTGGTGACGTACCCGAGAAGACAGTTGACTTAATGCTTAAACGTATATATCTTAGTTTTCTTACCGAGAAGATCAGCAGATTAGACTGGGGACAGTGTGCCCTTGTGCTATTTCCACGACCCGCAAGGAGCCTGTCACTACCGATGAACCTTCCACCTGTTTGCCAGTTAATTAGGTAGTTATTTGGTAAGCAAATCAATATAACCAGCAAAGGATGTCTGCTTCTTCTCTATGATGCAGTATTTTTTTCTGAATAAAAGACTGAGGACAGGGAGCTAGAAGAAATGGCTTCCTGGTGCTGTTAAATATTTGGATTCAACCGTCTTGTGTGACAGAGGAAAATAGGATAGGAGGAAATGAAGCACCTGACCAGGGGCAGTTTGTTACTCTACTCATATCCTACTCAAGGGTATGAGTAGAGGCTGACCCCTGCAAGTTCCTGGCTTGCCTGTGATGGGTGATGAGGCTTCTAGAAAGGTGTTATACAGGGCGACTTTTGGTGCCTTACTTTATCTTAATTTTTGCCAATGTGAAAATTAAGGATAAATCAGAATACAGCAGGGATTTAACAAACAGGAAAAAAAATACAAACACAGGGTGGATCAATATTGTTTGGAAATCTTTAACGTCGAACTATTGTGTTCAACTTTTGATTCAACATCTCTATTCTTCCTTTATTTTTTGATGCCCAATTGCTTTTGGATTTGGCATTTTTAGAAAGGGATGGAGGAAACAATAGAGCTGTTAGAGACCAGCACTAGCTGCTCAAGCTTTTCTATGGCAACGGTCTGTTGCTGGGGTTTGGGTTTTCTGGGTTTGGGTTGTTTTGTTTTCTTGTCCAGTGAAGTTCATGAACCAGTAGCATGCATCATACTTTAATCTGTTTTGCATCATCTCACTCGTTTAGATTATAAAAGCATGTGGTTTTTTATATATGACTTTTGCTGTTGATTACGAAGCACAATGTTAATACACGATGTGGTGATCAATAAGGTTTCATCTTAAAGAATGTAAAGATTTTCGTTTGGGGAAAGTTATTTTGGAGAAATGGGACTCAGTCGGCAAAAGCTCCTGTGTATTTGGCCAACATTTTCCTCAGTCGTTTTTTTTCATGTGCACATTGGCAAGAATGTTCAGAGGGCCCCCTCTGACCATCCTTCCTTCCATGCCAGCTAACTCCTCCTGCTAAACTCTATTTCCATTTCCGAGGTTACTGACTGGCTCGGGCCACCTTACCCAATACTTCACAGGAACCAAATTCCAAATGGAGGAAATAAGTTAAGTCCTCCCCGTTTCTCCAAGATAAAGCTTTTTTATTATTGCTATTAATATTAAATATAGGTCTCATTCATACAGTGTATGAGTAGGATCGTCATTTGGACAATGTCCACAAGGACCAATTTTTAAAACCCGTTCTTGTGTTATGGCTGAATAGTCTAGTGATGTTTTTCCTTTATTTTCAATATTTGATAAACATTTGATGTTGAAAACTTAGATGATAGATGCTTGTATATGAATGTGTTGTAATAAAGTGAGGTTTTCTTGATATATATTTATTAAAATGATCAAAATCATTCCGATTTTCGTATTTTAATGACTATTGGCTGTTTCTCTTTTCCGTTGCTCATTCTCCTTTAAAAGAAAAACTCAAAGTCGCTAGACAGTGTCATGGACAGTGGCCACACAGGCATTTTCAGAGTTAGAGAGTGCTTTTTGAGAGGCCCATCCGACAGGTGTTTTAGAATGGTCCTCGTTTGTAGGTTTAGATTTCTGTTGATTTAAGAGCATAGTGTTAATATATGACATGGTTGGTGATGGATAAGGTTTTATCTTAAAGGATCTGAAGATTTTTTGGCTTTTGTGAAGTTTCTGAAAAAAAAAATAGCATAATATGAAGTCATAAATATTGAATCCTAACTGATTCTTTTTGAATTGTCAGATTGTCAATTGACAGTTGTCATATATAAGTGGTTAAAACAGCTGTGGAGGTATTCCATTTAATTCTGTATTACTGTTATTCTTAGAGGCTAATATTGCACTTGATAAAAGCTGCGGGCTTGGAACCTCCCTGGTGGCCCAGTGGTTAAGACTCTGTGCTTCCATTGCAGGGGTGAGGTTCATTCCCTGGCAGGGGAACTAAGACCCTGCATGCCACCTGGTGCAGCCAGAAATATCTTTTTTAAGGGAGTAGGCAAGCTAGTTGGAAAGTAGTTTGCCAAAAGCAGCGTTCTTATTATGAGCATACTACATCACGGAAATTTGAATATGAAAGAAAGGACTTTTGTTTTTAAACCCCGCTGCCCACCCCCCAGCCCAGCGTGACCAGATAATGGTGACCAAAGCTGTGAAATGATGGAGTTGGTGATTTTCTAGAGAACCCACTAATGCTTCTCTGAAGGATGAGACCTGCCTTTGAATCCAGTATTATTAAAATGCATCATAGTTTGTAATCAAGTTTTGGAGTGTAGGACGTTCCAGCATACTTAAAGGAATACATTTTCTTTAAAGAAAAAAATAATCCCTAAACATCCATCCAAATATCAAAAATGTTCCTACTGTTATGAAAGCATTATGGCCTCCTGTGTGATATCTACTCAAGAGATATTAACTTAGACTTTCCTGAGTGGACAAGGCTCCCCTTCATTGTAAGTTAAGCCTCTGAATTGGGTTCTCTAGTTATATCCTCAGAGAAGGGAAAAGCTAAGACTGCCCTCCACACCACACCACTGTCTCTCTACCTGGAAATAATACTCTGCTTTCTTTGCTTTAAGGAAAAATCTCCTAGGGCCAGAATCCAGACTTTTAAAATTTAAATGAGGGGAAATCTTCACTAGAGAAAATGGCCCAGCTCCCCAAAGTTTGCCTTTAATTGCTACTCCCTTAGGCACCTAGGTGCAAGTCTTTAACCAAATCATTAACCTCCGCCTCTGGTCCTTCCTCTCTTCAAGCGGATGATTTGTAGATGAGAGCCTAGCAAAGGCTCTTTAAAAGGGCAAAGGTATCATAATCTTATGCTTCGATTCTTAAAATCCTATTATTCTATAGTTCACCTTGAAAGACTGTAAGGACAGGAACCTGGGGGGAAAGTAGGAAAAACAAATGAGGTGAAAATAAATGACTGGTTAACAGCAATCAATCATTGGGGTCAAGCATCTTTTGCCTGATATTTGAAGACAATGGAAATGTTGAACATCTTAACTGCTACTTTGTTACATAGATGCTGAAGCAAGTGCATGTACAGTCTTTGCTTTTAGAGCTCATAGAAACTTCATCAAAGCATGGCTATCCACCCCTCCAAATGTGAACTTGTATTACAGCTTTCCTTGAGTACTTCCTTCCTGTATATCCAGAGCAAAGAACAACTTGCAGAAAACATGGGTGTTGAAAGGTGTCAAACTCACAATAAATAACAGGCAGGGATATGAGGACGTTTGCAATGCAGCTAAGCTTTTATATCCTTCAAACAAACTATGAGCAAAAAACGTTTCTGACATAATTAGTTGTTCAAATCCATTTTTAGGACAGCCCCTGAAATTTGTAGTCATTGAATTTGTAGTGCAATCACATTGCTGCCAGTTTTACTAGGCCTTTCAAAAACAAGGATTTGGCATGGCATTAATAATGATGGTTAAACTAGCAGAAATGTCCCGTGAAGATAAGAATGAAATCAATATTTAAATAATAAAAGAGACAATATATGTTTTCCAGGAATTCATTTTAAGATTGTTGTGTTTTGATTCTGTGGTTTAAAATAAATGCATTAAGGATTTTTTAAATGAACTACACGATGCCTCCGGTGCTTTCTTAGAGCTATATAGTATAGCAAATAAGCAAGGTGTAATCTCTTCCCTTGGCTAAGACTTCTCCATTTTATGTGATGTAGCTACATAACCTGAGGTGAAACACTTACTAGTTTAGAGACTGTTTCCAGCCTTGTGTACTTGCCACATTTTAGCGGGGAGAATTCACTTAGGAAAAGCACTTGCAAAGATGTAAGTTATGAACACTTGAATCTCGCATCCTGCCATAAAGTGCATCAGCAAGTGAGTTTAATAAAACATGCTGTTTAAAATAGTCTGTAATTTCCTGTTTCTGCATTTCCCTTCACTATCTGTGACAGGCTGAAGAGCGATGACTAAACGAAGGGAATTTACACAAGCTAGTCTGGTGGTGTTTGCAAACCATCACCATGGATTCTTCTTCTTTGGTAAACAATTCTCTGGTGGGCTGTCTATGGCTGATTTTTTTTCCCTTGGTGTTGGTCCAATTTGTTAATTTTAAAAACGCAAACCACTTATTCACAGCCTGGAAACACCTGCTTTTGACCGCAATGAAACTGATGGAACGTACAGAGATGAAATTAGTCATTTCTCATGAAATTTCCCATATTTCTCAACGCCTTTCGAGGCAACTATTGCCTTGATTTGAAATTTTGAAACCTTATAAAATGCCGTATCTTGGGAGGAGAACACACACAAAAAAAGAACTTGCAGAGATGCAAGTTGCAGCCTTGCTCCTGCTGAGATCCCAA
>SJYC01024852.1:0-40484 GCA_006408675.1 Madoqua kirkii | reverse complement strand
GCACACACACACACACACACACACACACACACACACACCCCGCCCCCACTCCCTGGCTGGCGAGGACTGGCGAGGGCTCCAGGCGCTCATTGTGCAGGCAGCTGGCACCAGCTGGGAAGGGGAATTAGCATAACAAAGAGCCGGAGCGAGCGCCGCGCAGCCCGGCGGGGGCTCTGCGCAGCGCCCCAGGCTCGGAGGAGCCGCGCTGTCACCCAGCAGCCGCGCGCCCGGGCCGCCGGGGGCCGGGGACCCTCGGGGTTGCGGGGCAGGACCCCACTGCCAGCATCCGCGCCCCCTCGCCAGGTCGGCCAGAGCCCCGGCCGCCAGAGGAGGCAGCCGGGGTGGGTGTGAGTGTCGGCGAACGCGTGAGCAGGCGTGTGTGTGTGTGTGCGTGTGCGCGCGCGCGCGCGCGCGCGGACATGGATGCTGTGGGCCCCTCTGAGTGCGCGTGGGCGTTCCTGTGACTCCGTCCGAGGCCACCTGCTCCCCGGAGGTGACCCACTCGCTCCCTCCCCACCTAGGCCTCTGGTTTTTGCTTCTCTGGGCGGAAAGGAGTCGCTGGTTCCCAACGTTGGCGGCCCCGTGGAACCTTATGGGGACCTTTAACAATCCCACCCACCACCACCGCCCCCCGGCCACTGCACCCCAGACTCGCTAGTAACAGGCCCTCTCGGGGCTCTCCAGCGCGGTCTCCCATCCGTCCTAGGGTGAGAGTCGGGCAGAAGCGCTGACCTGGCTCCCAGCCAGCGCCCGAGGAGGCGAAGGCCGCCGAGCCCTGCGTTTGGGGCCTCGGAGCTTCGCCCTCGCCGGCTGAGGTCAAGTGCACAGTCCTCCCACACTACCGCTCGGGTCTCAAGCTCCGACTAGGCAACTTTATCGCCGTGTTTGCATAGCATCCTTGGAGCTGCCCGTGGGAAGAAGAGTATCGGAAACTAGGCCTCGGTTGAGTCACGAAAGGTCAACAAAGCAGCAAATTCTGGCGACCGAACTGTAGCCGGCACCGGAGGACTCGAGGCCCACGATCTTGCCACTGTGACATTAAAAACAAACACTGATGTTTCATCCGCAGCAGAGCTCAGACTGACCAGCCCAGTCCCTGGAAGGACTCTGGGAGGACCGTGGGGGAAGAGTGGACCCACGGCCGAGATGGCTGACACAGACCGGAAGACATCCGTTGAAGATGCCCGCGGCCTTCTCCTCAAGGCAGGATGACTGCGTCACCTTCGACCTGACCGCCGCCTCCTCCGCTCGGCCCCGCCAGCAGTCCAGCCCCCTGCAGACCCCCGCTCCCAGCCCTCTTCCTACAGGAAGGAAAAAGGACTGCGCAAGACGTTGCCGCCACCGAGGAGCTGTCTGCAGCTGCGCCGCCGGGGGCGGGGCGGGCGAGGTGGGGAGCGCTGCAGCTCCCACCCAGGGACCCCGGAACTACAGCTCCGCGCCTCGGGGCCAGGCCTGGGTCGCGCCTCGCTTCCCCGCGCACGCTCCTTGCTTGCGGGCGCCGGGCGTCTTTGAGGCTTCTCACAAGTCCCGTGATCGCAGCCCCTGGCCTCGGCTGCCTGCACAACCCCCCCAGGAGAGGGAGAGGAGGAGAACTGTAATGAACTGCGGGGGACTGTACTCCCCCACCACCCGAGGTGTGCGTTTCCAGGAGAGCAGCCTCCATCAGGCGCTTAGCACCAGCATGCTCTGCTGCTGAAGGGGCCTCTGTCTCAGGCTTTCACTGGCCCTTCTCGCAGTCCGGGGGACCAAGGTGCAGGGAGGTGAAGGAAATCTCCAGATTTCACAGCCCTCTGACTGCCCGCTCAGCTTCGCTCAGCTGCACACCAAGGTTCTTTGATAGGCCAACCCGGGTGCTTATTACCAGGCCCCTATCCTACAGTCAGAGCCCCAGTGCCCAGGAAAGGAGCAGCCCTAGGAAAGCAGGCGGCAGCTGCCCTTGGAGGTGCCCTGAAGAGGAACAGTGTCGAAACCCTGGGCCCCTAGCCTCAGCGCCGGCCCTTCTGAGTTCAGGAGTGTGGCAGGTGAACTGGTGGTCTGAAGGGGCTGGTGGTGTCTGATGTTATTATTATTAAGAGTTCAGAATTCTCCTAGGTTCTAACAACTGCATTCATTTTCAATAAATGGTTTCTTAATAATCATTTTAATTAGCAAAAAGGCTGTCTTATTAAAGCTAATTAAAGGCAATTTGGGAACCTTATTTTCATACAATCATAAAATTAGAGAAACAAGAGGCTGGAGAAAAGGGAAATGTCTCAGTCTTTCTGCAGAGGGAGCAGGGAGGAGCTAGCAAGGGAGCCCCTACCCCCAAGCCAGGCCTGCAGGACTGAAGTGCCCCGAGGAATGGGCAGGGACCCTCAGTCCTGCAGAGGCTCCTGATGTGCCAGCCTGTGTCCACATTCTCTAGCTGGAGTCTGAGTCCCCTGACCCTCTCCCTCTGACCCGTAACTGGTGAGTTTTCTCCCTCTGCTACTGCTGCTGCTAAGTTGCTTCAGTCATGTCCGACTCTGTGCAGTCTCATAGACGGCAGCCCACCAGGTTCCCCCATCACTGGGATTCTCCAGGCAAGAACACTGGAGTGGGTTGCCAGTTCCTTCTCCAATTCATGAAAGTGAAAAGTGAAAGTGAAGTCGCTCAGTCGTGTCAGACTCCTAGCTACCCCATGGACTGCAGCCTACCAGGCTCCTCCATCCATGGGATCTTTCAGGCAAGAGTACTGGAGTGGGGTGTCATTGCCTTCTCCTTTCTCTCTCTCAGTTTAGTTCAGTTCAGTTGCTCAGTCGTGTCCAACTTTTTTCGACCCCATGAATCGCAGCACGCCAGGCCTCCCTGTTCATCACCAACCCCTGGAGTTCACTCAGACTCACGTCTATCAAGTTAGTGATGCTATCCAGCCATCTCATCCTCGGTCGTCCCCTTCTCCTCCTGCCCCCAATCCCTCCCAGCATCAAAGTCTTTTCCAATGAGTCAACTCTTCGCATGAGGTGGCCAAAGTACTGGACTTTCAGCTTCAGCATCATTCCTTCCAAAGAAATCCCAGGGTTGATCTCCTTCAGAATGGACTGGTTGGATCTCCTTGCAGTCCAAGGGACTCTCAAGAGTCTTCTCCAACACCACAGTTCAAAAGCATCAGTTCTTCAGTGCTCAGCCTTCTTCACAGTCCAACTCTCACATCCATACATGACCACAGGAAAAACCATAGCCTTGACTAGACAGACCTTAGTCGGCAAAGTAATGTCTGCTTTTGAATATGCTATCTAGGTTGGTCATAACTTTTCTTCCAAGGAGTAAGCGTCTTCTAATTTCATTGCTGCAGTCACCATCTGCAGTGATTTTGGAGCCCCCCAAAATAAAGTCTGACGCTGTTTCCACTGTTTCTCCATCTATTTCCCATGGAATGAGGGGACCAGATGCCATGATCTTCGTTTTCTGAATGTTGAGCTTTAAGCCAACTTTTTCACTCTCCTTTTTCACCTTCATCAAGAGGCCCTTTAGCTCCTCTTCACTTTCTGCCATAAGGGTGGTGTCATCTGCATATCTGAGGTTATTGATATTTCTCCCAGCAGTCTTGATTCCAGCTTTTGCTTCTTCCAGCCCAGCATTTCTTATCATGTACTCTGCATAGATGCAGGGTGACAATATACAGCCTTGATGTACTCCTTTTCCTATTTGGAACCAGTCTGTTGTTCCATATTCAGTTCTAACTGTTGCTTCCTGACCTGCATACAGATTTCTCAAGAGGCAGGTTAGGTTAGGGTATCTCTAAATGGTAATGAACTGCCATTACAGACCTCACTCCTTCTCAAAAGCTCCTCATCTGTTGCCAGGCATTCCTTCCCGTCCATTCTGTGGCTGACTGTCCAGAATCACCAGGCTACCAGTTTTCTCCCCTTCTCAGGCCTGTCAGTGCCCTCCAGATCTCAGCCCAGGCTACCTTCTGCCCAGCCACTTTGTCTCCTCAGTATTCTCCCCTGCTGACCTGCTCCATCTCATCTTGCAGCCGTCATCCCAGCTTCTCCCTTAGCCTGGGGTAACCTTGCTCCTCATCCTCACTTATGCAAAGAGTAACTTCCTCTCAAGGCCAATTCACATTTTGTATGAAACCTTTCCAAGCTATTACAGGCTGGTCCACGATATATGAAATGTAACATCCCCTCCCCTATCTATAATGACTTTTCAACTAGAATTTTTTTAAATTATAAAGTAGGAATTAAACATGGGTTTTAGCATTAGTGACCTCAGTTAAAATCCTGGCTTTCCATAAATTTGGGAGAAGTTTATAGTCACATCCTCGCTATAAGTACCTTGTGTCTAGAAGATGCCTTGACTTTCCTGAGCTCTGATTTCTTTATGAGGAAATGTGTGTGTGTGCTAATTCGTTTCATTCGTGTCCGACTCCTTGCGACCCTATAGACTGTAGCCCACCAGGCTCCTCTGTCCACGGGATTCTCCAGGAATCCTGGAGTGGGTTGCTGTGCCTTCCTCCAGCATGCGTAAATGAGGTTAATAGTAATACCTACACTACCAGGTTGTGTGTGTTAGTTGCTCAGTTGTGTATGACTCTTTGTGACCCCATGGACTATAGGCCACCAGGCTCCTCTTTCCATGGAATTTTCCAAGCAAGGATACTGGAGTGGGTTGCCATTTCCTTCTCCAGGGATTGAACTTGGGTCTCCTGCATTGCAGGCAGATGCTTTACCATCTGAGCTATAGGGAAGTCTGTACCAGTCTGGGATATGCAAGTAGATAAGGGTGTAAGTCATTCTATACAATGTAGGCATATGATGCTAACAGCTCTGTGATCATTGTCCTTGTTGGTGTGGGACACAATTCAGGGGATATGAACAAGGGATTCCCTGGCTGCGTGAACTCCTGCCAGCCTCATCTCTAGGGGTTTCAGTGCCTCAGATCCTCCCTTTCATCCCTTCTCTTCAGGGTTCCTTCCAAACCTTGAAATAGGATTCTTCTCTGGGGACCACAGGACGGCTGTTTGTGGGCACATACTTACTACCAGCATCTAGCATCAGAACTCAGCACAAGAAAGACGCTAGACCGAAGGTTATCTTGCTTTCTTGCTTTAAGTTGCTCAGCCACCATCTTCAGCAATCCTTTCTATAAATGAACTCATTCTGACAGTTAAAAAGAGCTCTCCAGTAAATGCTACTGTAACACAGACAATTCTTGCCTATGCTTGAAAATGTAGCTTGGGATATCTGCAGATTTTGCGCAGCAGACCTTGCACTTGTCCTTATCTGTTGCTTAGGCTGCAGGATAGGGAATGGCTGTGGATCAGCAGGGCCTCCCTGCCTGTTCACCCCTGAGCATCCTATCCATGAAGCAGGGGGATGGCCAGACCACAGAGGACAGACAATGAGCAGATCACGAGGTGCTAGTGTTTAGCTGCCTGTTCTCCAAATAACTGTCTAAATAGGACCTCTGCCTTGATAATAACTATTATCCCCAGACCTTATGTTTATTAGTGTCTCCTTAACCAGAAGGAAGCGCGAACCTATGACACTCTCATTCTGATCAGCAGCACACTTTCACCTACCAGAGGCTGTACTCAAAGCCGCCGAAGCGGCACACAAATTAGCCAGCAGAGCGCTGCATATCAGACACACTATATATTTTCTTCATCTCAGCCAAGAAAGGGCCTCATTTCCCATCCCCGAGCATCAGTGGCTGTGTGAGCCCCACCGCAGCTTCCGATGGAGCTGGGACTAGCCTGACATGGATGATTAAAGCTCCGTGTTATACAGCAGTGGCTGTGTTTGCAAGGAGATGGAGGAAACCTCACAGGACCCCCGGGGCAGGACACAACACTGCTCCTCAGAAAATCCCCTTTAAAAAAGTTGTCATGAAATCCAATTAACCAGCTGCAAGGCCAGCATGGGCAGCCCTCCTCAGGGTTAATAAATAATAGAACATGCCCTGCATTGGAAGGGGTATCTCTCTTCTCCGAGCTCAAAGGCTGTGACAAGCCCTCCCAGCAGGAAGAAATGGGTAACACCCTTACCACCACCCTCCTCCCCCAGTCCTTGAAACCCCAATGGGTCCAGCAGGGAGGGTCCCCTCGATAGAGGCCCCAGCATCCCTGGAGTGGGGAAGGGGCATCTCCTTCTACTCCCTACACGACAAGCTGCAAGTTCATCAGTCCAGCCCTGAGAGTAGGGGAATAAGGGCGCTTGTCTTGAGAGGATCCAGCATAGGAGTGGGTGTCCTGAGCTCTGGTCCTAGTTCAGGTCGGGCCCATTCTCAGTTCTGAGGAAGCGCCTAACCCCAGCTGAACTTCATAATGAGGCCTGTCAAGGAGCCTAGCAGGCCCTTCCTTGCTGGTCCTCTCTCCAAAGCTGACCACCCTGGACTTTGCTTCACTTTTGCTGGACCAATACTCCTCCATACAAATATAATGTGAACCAGGTGCGTGATGTTAAATTTTCTAGTGGCCACATTAGAAAATTTTTTTTCAAAGAAATGAAGAAGTGAAGTGAGTCACTCAGTCATGTCCAACTCTTTTCAACCCTGTGGACTGTAGCCTACCAGGCTGCTCCATCCATGGGATCCTCCAGGCATGAATACTGGAGTGAGTCGCCATTTCCTTCTCCAGGGGATCTTCCCAGCCCAGGGATCGAACCTGCGTCTCCCGCATTGCAGGCAGACACTTTACTCTCTGAGCCACCAGGGAAGCCCTCAAAGAAATAGGTGACACTAATTTTAATAATATAGTTTATTTAACTCAACATGTACCAAACAGTATCACTTCAACATATGCTGACTCTTTGCAACTCCGAACTGTAGCCCACCAGGCTCCTCTGTCCATGGAGTTTTTCAGGCATGAATCCTGGAGTGGGTTGCCATTTCCTTCTTCTTGACCCATGAGTCCAACCCAGGTCCCCTGCATTGTAGGTGGATTCTTTACCACCAGCACCACCTGGGAAGCCCTCAAGATGTAATCCATATACAAATAATGAATGAGATATTGCATATCCTTTTCTGTTGTGTATTAAGTCTTTGAAGTCTGATGTGTATTTTACACAACACATACCACTTGGGACAAGACACATTTCAGGTGCTCAATATTCACATGTGTCTAGTGGCTACCAGCAGTTTAGTTACTCAGTCGTGTCCAACTCTTCGCGGCCCCATGGACTGTAGCAAGCCAGGCCTCCCTGTCCATCACCAACTCCCGGAGTTCACTCAAACTTATGCCCATTGACCTGGTGATGCCATCCAACCATCTCATCTTCTGTCATCCCCTTTTCCTCCCACCTTCAGTCATACCAGCACCACCTGGGAAGCCCTCAAGATGTAATCCATATACAAATAATGAATGAGATATTGCATATCCTTTTCTGTTGTGTATTAAGTCTTTGAAGTCTGATGTGTATTTTACACAACACATACCACTTGGGACAAGACACATTTCAGGTGCTCAATATTCACATGTGTCTAGTGGCTACCAGCAGTTTAGTTACTCAGTCGTGTCCAACTCTTCGCGGCCCCATGGACTGTAGCAAGCCAGGCCTCCCTGTCCATCACCAACTCCCGGAGTTCACTCAAACTTATGCCCATTGACCTGGTGATGCCATCCAACCATCTCATCTTCTGTCATCCCCTTTTCCTCCCACCTTCAGTCATTCCCAGCATTGGGGTCTTTTCAAATGAGTCAGTTCTTCACATCAGGTGGCCAAAGTATTGGAGTTTCAGCTTCACCATCAGTCCTTTCAATGAATATTCAGGACTTGATTTCCTTTAGGGTGGACTGGTTGGATGTTCTTGCAGTCCAAGGGACTCTAAAGAGTCTTCTCCAACATTGCAGGTCAAAAGCATCAGTTCTTCGGCACTCAGCTTTCTCTATGGTCCAACTCTCACATCCATACATGACTACTGGAAAACCATAACTTTGACTAGACGGACCTTTGTTGGTGAAGTAATGCCTCTGTTTTTCAATATGCTATCTAGGTTTGTCCTAGCTTTTCTTCCAAGGAGGAAGCATATTTTAATTTCATGGCTGTGGTCACCATCTGCAGTGATTTTGGAGCCCATATTGTGACCACTATATTGGACTGTATATACTGGTACCCTTGGGCCAAGGCCTAGCTCTGGGTCTAAGCCTGGATCCTGCTGATCTCTTATATAAGTAATTATGAAGCTCCCACCTGGCTCACCATTACATCCCTTTTCCTCCCTGCTGTCCTGGCACCATATTCATGCTTCCTGGGGACCTCCAGCCCCACTCTCTAGTTCAAGGCCATGGGACCACAGAAAAGCACTGAAAACTCTGCCACTCTCAGCAATTTCCAATGAAAACTCTCAGCACTGGAGGGTTAACGTCTTGGGGTGGCCTGGCTCTGGTCCATTTCCTCCTCCCATCACCCTCACTCCCCAGGCAGGGAGGCCTGGGCCATCCTAGCATGAGTAAGCCAGGACTGGGCAGGCAGGAGATGGGAAGGGGCTACAGACAGCTGTGTTCACAGGGCGGCAAGGGCCTCTGCCAGGAGCCGAGTAGTCCTCAATCCTCTGTGCTACCAGAGAGGCAGGATGCGGGTGGCAAGTAAAGTCTTGTCAGGGAAAATACTGGCAGGAAGGTAAGCCACATGCCCGAGTGACTGCCAACTCTACCACACCCCTCCTTTGAAGTCGTGCCTTGGTGCCATGCAGGCCAGGTCAAGCCTGTGACAGACAGCCCTCCCCAAGTGAGTCTAACTGGGTAAGAATGTGTGTATTCTAGCTTCTAATCAGGGTGCATGTGGGGCATCCCCCACAGACTGTGAAGATCCCAGGGGAACAAGTCCCGAGTTCATATGTTCTGAGCCCCAGATTTCGACATGAAGTCTGAGAAACAGGAATGTGATGGAGAGGATCACAGGGCGAGGACAGAATGCACTGTACTCGCCAAGTCTGCCCACCCTCCCGACTGCTCCCTGCCTCCTTGTGGGTGGGGGACAGTGTGACGGACTGTGCCCATGGTCGATGTGTTGAGTGGAGGGGCATGAGGGTTACAAGGAGAAGACAGCTTTGATGGAAATGATGTTCACAGGCCTGGACTGTGGAATGTGATACAGCCTCGCTGAAGCCCTGAGGGTGGGGAGAGGACCACTGGTCAGTAAGGGAACACAGGTAGGGTTCACCTCTCATACCAGGGATTCAGTGAGTTCTGGCTGGAGGTCACAGTCCAGTCCCTAGATGTTAGGAAAGGAAAAAGGAAGCTGGTTAATTGACCTCTCACATTTATAAAATATTTTATGGTTTGTAAAACCTTTTACTTCAATTATGATATAACTCTCTTAACAATCTTATAATGTTGCTAGGGCAGGTATCATTATCTTCATTTTACAGATAAGAAAACTGTGGCTCAGTGGAGCAAAAGACTCCTTCCAGGGGCAATGCCAAGATAAACAGGCAGACAGGCCTTTCCAGCACTGAATTCTCCAAAATCATCACCCATTGAGATCTTAGAGCAGGGTTCTTAAAATTTGAGGGTTTTAGTTTGGGGGAGGAATCTGATAAAACTTTAAATCTCCTCAATGAAAATATGGACTTTAAATGGTCCACAATGCCCTTGAAATTTTACAGAACATATTATATGTCTGTTATGGGGCAGAGTACATCATGAAAAATGCTGGACTGGAAGAAACACAAGCTGGAATCAAGATTGTCAGGAGAAATATCAATAACCTCAGATATGCAGATGACACCACCCTTATGGCAGAAAGTGAAGAGGAGCTAAAGGGCCGCTTGATGAAGGTGAAAGAGGAGAGTGAAAAAGTTGGCTTAAAGCTCAACATTCAGAAAACGAAGATCATGGCATCTGGTCCCATCACTTCATAGGAAATAGATGGAGAAACAGTGGAAACAGCGTCAGACTTTATTTTGAGGGGCTCCAAAATCACTGCAGATGGTGACTGCAGCCATGAAATCAAAAGACGCTTACTCCTTGGAAGAAAAGTTATGACCAACCTAGATAGCATATTCAAAAGCAGAGACATTACTTTGCCAACTAAAGTCCGTCTAGTCAAGGCTATGGTTTTTCCTGTGGTCATGTATGGATGTGAGAGTTGGACTGTGAAGAAGGCTGAGCACTGAAGAACTGATGCTTTTGAACTGTGGTGTTGGAGAAGACTCTTGAGAGTCCCTTGGACTGCAAGGAGATCCAACCAGTCCATTCTGAAGGAGATCAACCCTGGGATTTCTTTGGAAGGAATGATGCTAAAGCTGAAAGTCCAGTACTTTGGCCACCTCATGCGAAGAGTTGACTCATTGGAAAAGACTTTGATGCTGGGAGGGATTGGGGGCAGGAGAAGAAGGGGACGACTGAGGATGAGATGGCTGGATGGCATCACGGACTCAATGGACGTGAGTCTGAGTGAACTCCGAGAGATGGTGATGGACAGAGAGGCCTAGCGTGCTGTGATTCATGAGGTTGAAAGAGTCGGACACGACTGAGCAACTGAACTGAACTGAACTGATAAGGCTGCACAGAGTAGAGGCAAGGAGAAACAGAATCAGAGTTTTAACAGAGTCTATGATGTCCAAAAGGTTAAGAATTAGAGAGCTATCCCAGTGCCTTTATTTAGCAGATAAGGAAACTGAAGCTCAAAAAGGGTTAGTGAGGTACCCGGGATGACTCCACCTCAGAGCAGAGGTGGAACATCTGAGTCAGGCTGCTCTTTTCACTGTTCACCAAGCCAGTGAGGTGTACAGTGACCCTGAGCTGCTTGTGAATCCAGGAAATCCCAACTTGGGAAGCAATACAAAGACTAAGAATGGATGTACAAAAGCAGGAAGCATGATGGAGCCCCCGATTTGTGGGACGGCAGAGGGAAGGACAGAGGGAAGCAAGTGGATGTGCACCCCAGTTGAAGAGGCCAGGGCTGGGCCCTGGGTAAATGAGGTGGGGTTGCTTTAGAGTCCCACTTCGTTCCTGGGCTTCCCTGGTGGCTCAGACAGTAAAGAATCTACCTGCCAGTGCAGGAGAACTGGGTTTGATCCCTGGGTTGGGAAGATCTGTGGAAAAGGGAATGGCAACCCACTCCAGGATTCTTCCCTAGAGAATCCCATGGACAGAGGAGCCTGGCAGGGCTACAGTCCATGGGAGTCACAAACAATTGGACATGACTGAGCAACTAACACTTTCACTACCTGGAGCTAAGTTTCCCCCAGGATGAGCCCCTTTCCTCATTCTGTGTAGCCACAGTCTCCTCAGACTATGCCCCGTATCATCTGAAATAACACTCCTTCTTTGTAAAATAAAAAAAAAAAAAAACCCTGAAATTTTCTCCATCTGGTTTAAGTATAATGAGATTTATTATGGACATTGGGAAGACTGAAAAAATAGACTCCAGCTGAGTTTCTAGGACAACTCCCAGAGCCACGCTGCAGATCTGGCGGTCACAGGAGCCGCTGCCCATATCAGGAGCAGGCGGGTGCTGCCTCCAACCCGCAGTGGGCCTGCCCCAATCTGGTACCAGCAAAAAGGATGACCCCTGCAACATCCTGTCTCTAGGTAACACTGTTCTCAAGAAAAAATGCATCTGACTGGTGGAACTTAAATCCCTTACCTGCCTTCTCAGAGCAAGGGAAACTGGAAAACAAGAGCAGTTTCATTTTATTTTGCTTCCCTTGGGAAAGTGGGGTGTATACCCTGAAGAACTGTTAGAATATCGAGAGTGTCTCAAAGATTTGAGCAACCACAAATAACGTATATCTATGATAGTGAATCTTGGGAAGCAGAGGACATAGTCCCAGTAGGTTTGCTGTGAGAATTAAGTTTCTTGAGGTCTCTCATTTTAATTTAAATATTTTTTGAAAATTCATGAAACTTCTGTCTTATGTGTGTATATATCTCAATCTACTGATACAGACATAAATATGTATGTATGTTGACAGAGCACACATATATATTCCTAAGTATACACATGCACACTTCCCTCATAGCTCAGTTGGTAAAGAATCTGTCTGCAATGCAGGAGACCCGGGTTTGATTACTGGGTCGGGAAGATCCCCTGGAGAAGGAAATGGCACCCTACTTCAATATTCTTGCCTGGAGAATCCCATGGACAGAGGAGTCTGGTGGACTATAGTCCATAGGGTTCAGTCTTGTCCGACTCTTTGCAACCCCATGAACCACAGCACGCCAGGCCTCCCTGTCCATCACCAGCTCCCAGAGTTTACCCAGACCCATGTCCATTGATTCAGTGATGCCATCCAACCATCTCATCCTCTGTTGTCCCCTTCTCCTGCCTTCAATCTTTCCCAACATCAGGGTCTTTTCAAATGAGTCAGCTCTTCACATGAGGTGGCCAAAATATTGGAGTTTCGGCTTCAACATCAGTCCTTCCAATGAACATCTAGGACTGATTTCCTTTAGGATGGATTGGTTGGATCTCCTTGCAGTCCAAGGGACTCTCAAGAGTCTTCTCCAACACTATAGTTCAAAAGCATCAATTCTTCTGTGCTCAGCTTTCTTTATAGTCCATCTCTCACATCCATATATGACTACTGGAAAGAGTCAGACACAACTCAAATGACACATACATACACACTATATATCTCTATATAGTAATGTTTCTGTAAAAATCATCAGATGAAACTAAGGTGCTGAGGAGGATATTTGAAGCTAATCTGGTTTTCTTAAAACCTAATTGCACACACCTAGAGCCTTAAAGATTTTAGGAAGGGATAGTAGCAAAATGTCCTGATTATCTGGAATAGGCCTGGTTCATGCTTGTGGGCCCAGCGTAACCTTTAGTAACCTCCCTTCCCCTCTCCACAGCATCCCCATTTCGATGAGCAATGATAAGTCATCTGATTCCTGGGGGACACCGGGCAGGTCTCTGGCCTCTAGGATGTGCTCACAGAGGCGTCACTGCAGCCTGCCCCAGCGATCCCAGCGGCTGGCTTTGAATCCCTTGGGGAAAACTTGTCAGTCAGTCGATTCATCTTCATTCTCCTGCTGTCAGGTATTGGACCCCCAGGCCCTGCCTCACCACCCCGAATCAGTCAACTGGAGACCTCTGGGGATGTGAGCTTCTGACTCCCGCTCCCTAAGAACCAAAGCTGCAGCTCACACTCACTCTCAGCCTTTTGTTCTACTGTCCTCTCCGAGCCATGGCCATTCAGCTGCTCAAAACTGCCTTTCTGTAGGAACCACCCCTAACCCCATCCCACTGTAATTCCTTTACATAGTATTACTAAATGTAATTCCTTTAGCATGGCCTCACTTCGCGCAAAATTCACTGGAGCCTGTTTTCATGCTAATCTGATGAGTTTCAAATGTGTTTCATTTGCTACAGTCCTGCCTCCCCAATCAGACTGGAGACTCGGTCAAGAGTTGTCTACTGGGAGATCCCTGCATTCAAGGACTGAGTTTTTCCCGATGAAACTGAGGTTCCCTGAGGGCAACAAACGGTCTCTCCTATCAGATAAGTGCTCCTAAAGACCTGAATCCTATAATCTGGAAGATAAAGATTGCATCTCCTCCTCGGATAGCCTTCTGTGTCCGAAGTTAGCTCCCAAGATTCTGGGGCCGTTTTAAGCACGAAGCTCCTTCTCCTAACTCCTCACCCACTTGGGCTGGGTGCAGGGGTAAGATTTATCCCTGTGACTCCTGCTCAAAGCAGTTCTGATTTTTCGAGCATGCCTGGGCCTCCGGGCTGCAGAGCGACTCCTTGCTTAATGAAGCGCGTTCTCCATCTGTGGTCTGGCCCTCCTGGCAGCCCCAGCTGCCTGGGGCCTGACTTTGGGGAAAGCAGTAAAGAAGTCCCCTCATTCCCGCTCCCCCACCCCAACCAAGTACACACCAGGGGATGCACTCCTTCACAAGCCAGCACTACCCCACCCATTTTAGGCTAATGAGATCCAGAGCCCACACCAGGGCTGCGCTGACTGGTTTGACCTATTTAATGAGAACAGCAGCTTCCAAAAATGGAGGCTCTGCTCCAAGGCTCTGCCCAGGGCCCAGAGACAGACTCGGGCATCTCTGGCCAAGCTCAGACTTTGGCATTCCTTCTCAGCCCCTGACTTTCTTCTCTCCCCTCCCTCCTTCCCTCTCCTCTGTTTTCCAACATCTGTGTCCAGAAAGGAAGAAAAACCCTGTTTGGACTGGCTTCCTTCCATCTGTCATTTTTTTCCCCCTCTTTCAAACGTCTTGTCTAAAGCAGAGTCAGTTACATAAACATTCCACCTCTTTCCATAAATTGGCCGCAGTTTCTGAACAATAGAGTTACTGTGAAGGGGAAGAGAGAGCCCAAGGCCACACCCCACAAGGGCTGGTCCCCCAGCCAAATAGAACCAGAGACTTATTCTTTGAAAGAACCAAAGAGGAAATCCAGAATCTTCAGGCGAGAGCTCTTCTGTTGTCCTTGGAACCGTTTCTTCACCAACCCCCGTCTTGCCCTGCCCCTCCCTCTGCCATCCTTCCATCTCTTTAGCTGCAAGCTGTTTGAGCGGCTGCCCGATTTCTGTTTTTTTCCCTCAACCGGCCTGACAGTGTGTGTCAATGCGCATCCCTGTCCTTAGGGCAGAGTGTGTGGATGATGGACTTGGTGGCGGTGTGTGTGTGTGTTTTCTGGCATGATTTTTGGAGGCACGCCCTGAAGATTTTGTTGCCTTTTTCTTTAAATAGAAACAGTTGGACCTCACTAATTCAGACCAGTTGGAGAACAGTCTGGAGGGGAAGGAAAAAAAGTCTGACTCTAACATAACACGTTGAAATGTAGGCCTTCTTATTTCTCCCAAGTTCACTGAGTTACTGGAACTTGCCTGGCCACACTGGCAGATACGGTCCTGCCAGACCTGCTTCATGTATCGATGGAGTTTGTTATCAGCATCCTCTTGAATATGTAATTAAATCTGAGGGTTGCTCAGGGTGTGAAAACACATTGTTTCGTAATAGGTCAAATATCTTCAACATGAGTAGCACTTCTCATTGGCTTAGGAAACTGTCTTCTTAGCCAGGCTGTGTGCTCTTTAAGGACGAATTCCGTATCTTATCCATTTGGTGAAGTCACTCAGTCATGTCCGACTCTTTCTCACCCCATGGACTGTAGCCTACCAGACTCCTCCGTCTATGGGATTTTCCAGGCAAGAGTACTAGAGTGGGTTGCCATTTTCTTCTCCAGGAGATCTTCCCAACCCAGGGATTGAACCTGGGTCTCCCTCATTCTAGGCAGATGCTTTACCATCTGAGCCACCAGGGAAATCCATTTGGTATGTGGGGCCTATTGCAGCTCCCACTAAGTGTGCAAAATATGTATTGAATAGTAGATGGATGAATGAGTGGACGAAGGGATAGGCTGATAAGACGAATGGGCAGGAATGGGGGCGTGGGGAAGGAGCCTTGGTAGGAAGGTCCGTACAAAACTTACGGTGGCCTCACGGATGTGTGGGAGAAGTGGCAGAGATCTACATCTGAGCAACAGCGAGTAGCCGAGAGCCTTCCCG
The DNA here is from genome assembly GCA_006408675.1 of Madoqua kirkii. NCBI lineage: Eukaryota > Metazoa > Chordata > Mammalia > Artiodactyla > Bovidae > Madoqua > Madoqua kirkii. The sequence continues at coordinate 25,043 of SJYC01024852.1, read as the reverse complement.
TCAGCTCCTGCAGCAAGTGGCAAGAGATGACGAAGGGAGAGATGGTCGGGGACGCGGCTGCGGCCGGGAGTGAATTCTGAGAGTTCAGGGGAAGCAGAGGTAAGGAAGGCTAGGATGGAAGGCGATGGGTGGGCGCAATGTAATCATGAGAACTGGATCTGTGATTATAGAGCAGGTCTGGGGCTGGAGGAAGACGTGGGTGGGCAAAGGTGAAAAGAGATTAGTCTGTTTTGAGTAAACAAAGTTGGGGGATGCTGTATCACTTAAGATGCCTTTTGACTACAAGTAGCAGTTAAGCTCAGCTGGCTTACATCAGTGGTTCTCAACAGGGGATGATTTGACCCCCTAGGGAACATTTGGCACTTTTTGGAGATGTCTTTGGTTTTCACAGCTGGGACTGGGGCAGGGTGGGGGCTGCTACTAGGATCTAGAAGGTGGAAGCCAGGGATGCTACTCAATATTCTGCAGTGAGTAAGGTCGGCTACCCACAATTAAGGATTACATGGCCCAAAATGTCAGTAGTGTCGGCGATGAGGAACTCTGGCTTAAACCTTTCATTGCCCCACATCACGAGCGGTTCTAGGCCAGTTATTCTGTTCTCTCCACCCATTGGCGTTGCCTCTGCCATTTACGGGGCCTGTGTTCTCTCTAGACCACAAGAGCCTACAATGACTCCAAATTACATCTTCACCCAAGAGCATCCTCCTGTCCCTTTCTAAAGCTCACCTTCCCTTCTTGTCTCACAAGCCTTGTACCCCATGCTGACTCCTGTCTCAGTCCTGAGCAAGGGGATGCCCATGATTGGTTTTAAATTAACTGGAATTCGTCACCCCTATCCCCCTCCCCCACACACTGGTGCTGGGGTCTGAATCCCAAAGGCAATTTATATTTTAGAAAATATTGTGTCTTCCAGAGAGGAGAAAGTGTGCCGAATAATTCATGACAAAAGCTCCTAAAACTGAGAAGGCTGTCCGTGATAGCTCAGTTGGTAAAGAATCTGCCCACAATGCAAGAGATCCCAGTTCAATTCCTGGATGGGGAAGATCCCCTGGAGAAGGGATAGGCTACCCACTCCAGTATTCTTGGGCTTCTCATTACATCTTCACCCAAGAGCATCCTCCTGTCCCTTTCTAAAGCTCACCTTCCCTTCTTGTCTCACAAGCCTTGTACCCCATGCTGACTCCTGTCTCAGTCCTGAGCAAGGGGATGCCCATGATTGGTTTTAAATTAACTGGAATTCGTCACCCCTATCCCCCTCCCCCACACACTGGTGCTGGGGTCTGAATCCCAAAGGCAATTTATATTTTAGAAAATATTGTGTCTTCCAGAGAGGAGAAAGTGTGCCGAATAATTCATGACAAAAGCTCCTAAAACTGAGAAGGCTGTCCGTGATAGCTCAGTTGGTAAAGAATCTGCCCACAATGCAAGAGATCCCAGTTCAATTCCTGGATGGGGAAGATCCCCTGGAGAAGGGATAGGCTACCCACTCCAGTATTCTTGGGCTTCCCTGGTGGCTCAGCTGGTAAAGAATCCACCTGCATTGTAGGAGACCTGACTTCGATCGCTGGATTGGGAAGATCCCATGGAAAAGGGAAAGGCTACCCACTCCAGTATTCTGGCCTGGAGAATTCCATGGACTGTATAGTCCATTGGGGGTCACAAAGAGTCTGACATGACTGAGCAACTTTCACTTTTCTACTTTCACTTTCTAAAACTGAGAAATGTGCTCCTGGCCCTCAAGGCTATAGCTTGCCACTCACCTATCCACTTTGTATCCTCTACTCCCTAAATCATTCATTCCATAAGTGGTAGATGTTACAGAACACCTTCTCCCTGTCCTAGGGGTGAAGCAGATATGGTTGCTGCTGGCCCACAGCCTTTGCTCTTGAAGGGGAGATATTGATCAAACGGTCTCATGGAGAATGTGCAATTACACCCAGAGATATGCTGTGGTTTAAGAGTATCTGGAGCTGTGACAGCATTTGACAGATCTTACAGGGAGGATGGGGGTGAGTCACATCTGAAGAATGAATAAAAATTGATTAGGTGAAAGATGGGGAGCAGAGGAGATTTTCCTGGGAAGATGAGCACTTGTGTGTGTCCCTCTGTCGGGAAGAGCACAGCTCAGTCATTGTCAACTGACGAATGACAGGGAGAGATCTAGGGGAGGATGGCCCAGATTTTGAGAAGTTGGGCAAGGGTTTGGGTCTCCCATGGTCTTGTATTACATATTAAGTATTCTAGTCTTGATCTTAAAGATGTAGAAATGTCATTTGAGTGCTCTACTGTGCTGATGGCAGTCTGAAGAATGAACTGGAGAGAATCAAGTGAGATTTGGAAAGATGGGGAACAGTAGGTCTAAAGGCAGGTGAGGAGTTTTGGTGGCTTGAGCCAGGCTGGTAGTGAGGGTGAGGAAAAGGTTGTTAGATTAGGGAGATATTTAGGAGTGAAAATTGACAGAATTTGTTGTGGATCAGGGAAGAGGAGAAAGGGTTACAGATGAGTTCTGAGTTTCTGGACTGTGAAAATGGTAAGAAGGTGGAGCCATTTGCTGAGAAAGAAAACACTGGAAAAGGAGCACTCTTGTGGGAAAATAAGAGTTCAGCTCTGGACATGGTGGATGGCAGTTCCCTTGAGACCACCATGTGGTGGTGATGAGTAGGCATTTGGAATATGGCTCCAGAGATCAAAGGAGAAGACTAGGATGGAAATATATGCGTAGGAGATATCAGCATACAGATGGTGTAGTGGTTGTCTATTAATGAGTAACAAATTACCTCAACTCTTAGTGACTTAGAACAACAACAATCATTTATTATCTCTTATGGTTTGGGTCTGTTGGGACTTTGGACAGGGTACAGAGGGGATGACTTAACTCTGTTCTACAATGTCTGAGGTCTCAGCTGGAATTCTCCATGGCTGGGAGCTGGGAGCTGGAATTATCTGATGTTGATGTTGGCTCTTGGCTGAGACCTTAGCTTAGCTGTTGGCTGTAACGCCCACATGTGGCTTTCTCCATGTGGCCTGGGCTTCCTCACAGGCGGATGGATTGGTCCCAAAAGCAAAAATCCCAAGAGAGAGAGCCCGTTGGAAACTGTATCATTTACATGACCCAACTGTAGAAGTCATATATACTGGCACTGTCACCATACTTCATTGGTCCAGGAAGGCATAAGCTGCCACCTGAATTCAAGGGGAGGGAACTCAGATCCCACTTTTTGGTGAAAGAGTGTCAGTTACATTGTAAGAAGAGTATATGGGATGGGATAAATATAAAAATGTGTCTATCCTTGGATTATACAATCTGTCACAGAGGAGAACCGAAGGTAATGAATAAGAGGTCCTAAGGAAAGATAATCTATATGAGAAAAGAGCCTAGAATGGAGGCTTAGAGTCATCCCCCCATGTCAGTATGCAGGAGATGAGTCTACAAGAGAGACAGAGAAAGAGGTAGGAGGAGAGTATGGCATCACCGAAGCCAGTGGAAGAGAGTTCATTCCCCCATGCAGCAGACTTCATCAAGCATCTTCTGTGCCAGCCTGTTCTGGGTGCTGGGACTATAGTAGTGAATGCAGAATTCTCTGACTTCATGACAATTACATTCTGGGAGAGAAATATCCAATTAATTGAGGATGGAGAAAATGTGCCTGGATGCAGTGTCATGAAGATCAATGGTGACGCTTTCGAATATGATGCTATTTGGAAGCCAGATTGGGAAGGTGAAGGTAGCTCCAGGCTTCTGGAGGTAAAGATGGCTGCCGCGGAGCCCCGGCTGGCATAGCATCCTCTCTATAGCCTGTCCTGCTGTCAGTCTGGGTGTCTGTATTGGCTCTTCGTGCCCAGGGACTCAGAAGTTGGGAGGGGTTGAAGCCCCACTGAAACTGGCAAGGGACCTGGATGAGTCTTTCCTGGGTTCCACACACTGTTGTTTGGGAGGGAAATGAGCGGCCACCCTGCCTTCTGCATCCCCTGCTGCCAAACCTTAGCCGGCAGCTCCGTTATCTTGCTTCCTGTCCCAGGGTTTTCCCTGGATGCTCTTTGGCTACTGCCTGGCCCCATTCAGAACCCACAGCCCAGACTGCAGCCCTGCTGGTTTCCTTGCAGGCTATGCCTCGTCATTCCTTTGATGTCTGGACTCCCTTTTTCCCTCCTTCCCTCCCTCCTTCTTCCTATCCCTTCCCCCATGAGGCCCAGCTCAATACTCCTTCTCTATGGAGAGGCACCCACTCCAGCCTTCAGGGATCCCCTTACCCACTGCCCTGAAGCTTGGCCCTGCACCTGGTGTGGTTCTGACCAGCCCATGATGTGTGTGTCCTATTTAGTCTCCCCAGACTACATGCAAACTCTTTGAAGAGATGTTCCTTATGTCTTCACAGAGACCCCGAGCAGAGCTCAGCACTGAGCGAAGCAAACAACCGAGGACCAATATGTGTTGCATGCATTGAATCAATCAGTGCAGAGCCCCCCTGTGGCCTCCCACACTTGCCCAGAGTACACATCCTTTGAGTTTGTAGCAATAACTGAATCCAGGAAAGGGATCTGGGCAATTTTTCAGGAATCTGCTTCCAGAACTCCTGGGGAATAATAGGATAAGCAGCTGAAGAGACCCTTTTTATGACTACGAAGCTTCTATCTGGAAACAGGATGGAGTATATGGTTCCCAACCCCCAGAAGTGTTCTTACATCAGGTAGGCAAAATACATGAACTCACAGCAACAGCTGAGCAAATCCATTTAGGTACAGTGAATAAATACAGACTAAAGGTTTAGACAAAGCCTTGGACTGTGTGGATCACAATAAACTCTGGAAAATTCTGAAAGAGATGGGAATACCAGACCACCTGACCTGCCTCTTGAGAAACCTATATGCAGGTCAGGAAGCAACAGTTAGAACTGGACATGGAACAACAGACTGGTTCCAAATAGGAAAAGGAGTACGTCAAGGCTATATATTGTCACCCTGCTTATTTAACTTCTATGCAGAGTACATCATGAGAAACGCTGGGCTGAAAGAAGCACAAGCTGGAATCAAGATTGCCGGGAGAAATATCAATAACCTCAGATATGCAGACGACACCACCCTTATGGCAGAAAGTGAAAAGGAACTAAAAAGCCTCTTGATGAAAGTGGAAGAGGAGAGTGAAAATGTTGGTTTAAAGCTCAACATTCTGAACACTAAGATCATGGCATCTGGTCCCATCACTTCATGGGAAGTAGATGGGGAAACAGTGGAAACAGTGTCAGACTTTATTTTTGGGGGCTCCAAAATCACTGCAGATGGTGACTGCAGCCATGAAATTAAAAGACACTTACTCCTTGGAAGGAAAGTTAAGACCAACCTAGATAGCATATTCAGAGAAGGCAATGGCACCCCACTCCAGTACTCTTGCCTGGAAAATCCCATGGACGGAGGAGCCTAGAAGGCTACAGTCCATGGGGTCACTGAAGGCTGGACATGACTGAGCGACTTCACTTTCACTCTTCACTTTCATGCATTGGAGAAGGAAATGGCAACCCACTCCAGTGTTCTTGCCTGGAGAATCCCAGGGATTGGGGAGCCTGGTGGGCTGCCATCTGTGGGGTCCCACAGAGTCAGATACGACTGAAGTGACTTAGCAGATAGCATGTTGAAAAGCAGAGACATTACTTTGCCAACAAAGGTCCGTCTAGTCAAGGCTATAGTTTTTCCAGTGGTCATGTATGGATGTGATAGTTGGACTGTGAAGAAAGCTGAATGCTGAAGAATTGATGCTTTTGAACTGTAGTGTTGGAGAAGACTCTTGAGAGTCCCTTGGACTGCAAGGAGATCCAACCAGTCCATCCTAAAGGAGATCAGTCCTGGGTGTTCATTGGAAGGACTGATGCTGAGGCTGAAATTCCAATATTGTGGCCACCTCATGTGAAGAGTGACTCATTGGAAAAGACCCTGATGCTGGGCAGGATTGGGGGCAGGAGGAGAAGGGGAAAACAGAGGATGAGATGGCGGGATGGCATCAACGACTCAACACACATGAGTTTTGGTGAACTCCAGGAATTGGTGATGGACAGGGAGGCTTGGCGTGCTGTGATTCATGGGGTCACAAAGAGTCAGACACGACTGAGCAACTGAACTGAACTGAAAGGTTTAGCTGAGGCAGGGTAGTCCTCTCTAGCAGTTTTCTTCCCAAGTGGCATGTCTTAAATTTGATATGGGTGAAATACAAAGCCTCACCTGCTAGCTGTATTGCATTGTGCAAATTGCACAGCCTTTCTGAGCTTCAGTTTTCCAGTCTTTAAAATGGAATAATAACTCGTACCATAAGGGATTGTTAAAAAAAAGTGAATGAGATAATGGATGGTCAGTTCTCATTATTTGCGGGGTTCTATCTTTGCAAATCCAACCTACTTTTAGCTGAGCAGGGTAGTCCTCTCTAGCAGTTTTCTTCCCAAGTGGCATGTCTTAAATTTGATATGGGTGAAATACAAAGCCTCACCTGCTAGCTGTATTGCATTGTGCAAATTGCACAGCCTTTCTGAGCTTCAGTTTTCCAGTCTTTAAAATGGAATAATAACTCGTACCATAAGGGATTGTTAAAAAAAAGTGAATGAGATAATGGATGGTCAGTTCTCATTATTTGCGGGGTTCTATCTTTGCAAATCCAACCTACTCACTCAAATTTGTAAACTTAAAATCAATATTTGCTGTGTATTTAATATTATTCCTGGACATGCATAAAGATGCAGAAATTTTGAGTCAGCTGATATGCAGGTTTCCAGCTGAGGTCAAATAAGGCACACTCTGCCTTCTTTTTCCTCTCTCATGCTATAAACAAGTGTCTGCTTTGTGGTTTATTTAGTGCCATGTTTTTTGGCATTTTTGTGCTTTTTGTTGACAATTTCTCTGTTTAAAATGGCCCCCAAGCACAGCGCTGACATGCTGCCTCCAGCACAAGACGGCTGTGATGAGCCTCACAAAGAAAAGACGTGGGTTAGACGAACCGCACTCAGGCGTGAGTTATAGTGCTGCTGGCTGTGCATCCAATGTTAATGAATCAAAAATACATATTAAATAAACACATAAAACAAGGTCATGTGTTGATTGCTCGATGAAAGTGTTGTAGCCAGAGACCCACAGGAACCTACCACCATATTTCCCCCAGGAGTGATGGTTCAGTGTTTACTAATTCGAGGTTCACAGCAGCTCTACAAATGAAATGACCACAGCACTGAGAATGGACAACGGAGGGGCGCCAGAACAGCGTCTGGTGCAGACAAACGTTCTGGAAGCGTGGCCTCTGAGCCTCAGTGAAAGGAGGGCAGGAAGCACTCCAGGTAGTTTATTGCCAGAGTTGTTCATGCCTTGCCAAGAAGTTGGTTTCGGCTGCTGCTGCTGCTGCTAAGTCGCTTCAGTCATGTCTGACTCTGTGCGACCCCATAGATGGCAGCCCACCAGGCTCCCCCGTCCCTGGGATTCTCCAGGCAAGAACACTGGAGTGGGTTGCCATTTCCTTGTCCAAAGCATGAAAGGGAAAAGTGAAAGTGAATTCGCTCAGTCGTGTCCGACTCTTCGCAACCCCATGGACTGCAGCCTTCCAGGCTCCTCCGTCCATGGGATTTTCCAGGCAAGAGTATTTGAGTGGGGTGCCACTGCCTTCTCCAATGGGAGTTTCTAAGAGGGTCAAAAAAATGTTTTTGCCTGTCCCCACCCTTCTCTCCGGGCAGAGGCAGTATTACAACAATGGGATATAACCAGCCCTTATAGCTCTGTCTGGTGCTGCCCATTATGTTCCTGTTAATAGGTTTCTGTCTTATTCCTCTTCTAGCATTGGATGTCTCATGTTTCTGTCCCCAGACAAGGACCTCAGGGCAAGGGGTGTGTTGCCGCAGCCTGGGAGGTGAGGCCCTCTGGTGTGTTTTTCTGCCCTCCTTTCCTCTCTGTCCCAGCTCTCTTGTATTTTGTTGCTTCCACTTCTGTTGTTCTTCCCAGAGGAAGAAAAAAAAGAAACAAAAGCCTTGTTTCCATCCAGGTTTTTCGTGCAGGGCGAGGACCTCTCTGAACTCTAGCCCTGGAGCAGGAAGTTGAAGAGTGGAGGAGGGGAGGGACTCCGGCCACCAGGCTTCCCCAGAGGAAGCCCCCCAACCCCAGTCGGGCCACTCTTGTCTCCTCCCAGGCCTGGTGGAAGCAGCAAGAATGAGGGGAAGGGACGTGAGGTTTTCTCCACACCTGGATCTCATTAGACTCCCATCCCCGAGCCTCTGGGCTCGCACACTTTCTCTCCAGGCAGCCAGCTGCAGGAAATCTGTAAGCCTGTGCGGAGGCCAGGCTTCAGCAGGCAGCCCTGGCTGAAGCGCGAGGGCTGTGGGCACTTGATCTTCATCAGAGCCTCTCTGCCCTCCCGGCCTCCTGCCAGCTCCCCGTCGCCCCAGCCAGGGTCCTCAAGGAATGCGGAGCCTGGGGATTGTATTACCTTCTGAATTCTATTAGCACAGTCTGGCTGAAGTGGGGATGGGGGGCAAGGGGGATAAATGGGAGGGGGCATCCAGCAGCCTTTGGTGCCAAGCAGGCGCCTTTGGTTGCTTGTCTCTGTTTCTCCAGCTTCCACTCCTCCCTGCCCCCATCTCTCAGGCTCTCTGCAGGGAAGGATGTGGATTAGGTATATATAAACTAAGATATGGGTTCTCAGATGTTCACAGTAGAACAGAAACTAACAATGATAGTAATAATAGCAAAACTGTGTGCCAGGCACTAGTTTAATTGCTTTGTATATATCAGCACATTTAATTCCCAAAATATCCCTACTTTACACCAGGAAACAGATAGACCTATATGACCTCCAGGTCATCAACAAATCCCTGTTCTGAACTGCTGTTTCGTCATAACTCTAAAGAGGAGTTAGGTGAGATAAAGCTAAGGCACATTTCATCATCAGTTTCTTTTTTTCTCTTTGTTGGTCTCTTTTAGTAACAAGGAGGAGGAAAAGGAAGGAGAAAGAAGAACTGAGTTCTTGCTACAGAGTTCTTGTAACAGAATAGGCAAATACTTTTGTGAAGAGCCAGACTATTAAGTATTTTAGACCTTGAAGTCAGTGCAGTCTTTGGCCTCTGTTGTCGCTAATACTCGGCTCTACTTTTCCTGGCGTGAAAGCAGCCTCTGAAATATGTGAGCCAATTAGCATAGCTTTGCTTCAGTAAAACTCAACCAAATAAAAGAGGGCTGGATTTGCCCCTCCGGCCAGGTTGCTCTCTAAGAAGCCTGATCACCCAGGCAGGGGTCCTGCCGGCAGAAAGCTTACACTCTGCTCCAGGCTTCATCGAGGGATGCATGCAGGTGACAGACAGATTCCATTTGTTAACATGTAAATTGCATACATGTGTAGACATACATACACATACAAACACAGTTACTCAGGTTTATGTCCATTTACACACACTAAGCTCCCTTTTATACATTGTTTTGCAGTTTACATGTTCAGCTGATGTTTGAATAACATGAGTTTGAACTGCCTGAGTGCACTTATACAAGGCTATTTTTCACTAAGTGCATACCACAGCACCAGGTGATCTGTGGCTGGTTGAAACTGAGGATGCAGAATTGTGGGTGTGGAGGGTGGACTGCACCGTTACGGATGAATCTTCTACTGCTCTGAGGCTGGTGCCTGTAGCGCCCTCCTTCTTCAAGGGTCAACGTAGTATTAAGCTGCCAGGTACTGCTCACTCTGTGTGCCAACCGCTGTCCTCAGAGCTTTCATATGTTATCTCGGTTCAGCCTCCCGACCATTCCATCGACAGGAATTAGGATCCCTGTGTCAGTTTGCTAGGGCTACCGTAACCAAGGACCACAGACTGGCTGGCTTCAACAACAGAAATTTATTTCCTTTCTCACAGTTCTGGAGGCTAGAAGTCCACAACTAAGGTGTTGGCTTCTTCTAAGGCCTCTCTCCTTGGCTTATAGATGGTCATTTTCTCCCTGAGTCTTCACATAGTTGTCATTTTGGGCCCGTCTCTCCTGGTCTCCTCTTCCTTATAAGGATATCAGTCTTTTCTCACAGTTCTGGAGGCTAGAAGTCCACAACTAAGGTGTTGGCTTCTTCTAAGGCCTCTCTCCTTGGCTTATAGATGGTCATTTTCTCCCTGAGTCTTCACATAGTTGTCATTTTGGGCCCGTCTCTCCTGGTCTCCTCTTCCTTATGAGGATATCAGTCATAATGGATTCAGGCCCACCCATATAATCTCATTTTACCGTAATTACCACTTTAAGGACTCTTCCCTCATGGGTCAGTCGGTAAAGAAACTGCCTGCAATGAAGGAGACCTGGGTTCTATTCCTGGGTTGGGAAGATCCCCTGGAGAAGGAAATGGCAACCCACTCCAGTATTCTTGCCTGCAGAATCCCAGGGACGGGGGAGCCTGGTGGGCTACATACAGTCCATGGGGTCGCAAGAGCTGGACACGACTTAGCAACTAATCCACCACACCACCGCCTCTTTAAGGGTTTCCCTGGCGGCTGAGCTGGTAAAGAATCCGCCTGTAGTGTAGGAGGCCTAGGTTCAATCCCTGAGTTGGGAAAATCCTCTGGAGAAGGGAATGGCTACCCATTCCAGTATTCTGGCCTGGAGAATTCCATGGACTGTGTAATCCATGGGGTCGAAGAGAGTTGGACACGACTGAGCGACTACCCTATCTGCAAATACTCACATTCTGAGTACTAGGATCAAGACTCCAACGTGTGAATTTCAGGGATTAGGGTTTATACCTCAGCCCTCAACGATCCCTGTCTATAGACAAGGTAATAAATAACCTGGGGGACAGGGTATCTGCCTAAAGGTCACACAGTTATTTGAATACTTTACTCCAAAACCCATATTCTTAATCTCTTGAAGGTAGTTTGGTTGTCACAGGAAAATCACAGCATTTTTGGAAATCAGAGATTATAGTTGCAGAGAGCTTTATGATTGAAGGCTTCTCTATGAAGAACCCTTAGAGTAATAAACACCAACTTGGTGTTCTGATACTAGACATATGGTCACTTTCAAGAGAAGGAAACTATCCCCTCCCCTGACCGCTCACCCATTAGGAATTGGCCTGGAGCCCACCGCATACCACCACTGTCTTCCTCCTCCTCTTACTTTCTCTCCCACTCTCTCGTCCTTCCCAACTCCCCTGACACCCTCCCAGGGGGAGAGATTTCATTCTAAGGGCCCAGTGAAAGACACCAAGTCTCAAGAGAAATACCCCTGAGACAGATTAGGGCTTTCCTAGGATCACTTTAACCATAGGCCCACAGGGATGCAGCCCTGGGCTGCAGGGCTGCAGTGGCCTCAGGGCAAATTCAGGGCGATTATTGTCACTAAGGTAAAGAAACAAGGGATTGCCTGGGCTGAACATATTTCTTGGATGAGATAGCATCACTCACAACTCCTTGATGCCTAATAAGTTTTCCAGGAGATTCTTTGGGGGGGTTCTCTATACACCATTCAATCCATACCCTGACCCCATTCTCCTCCTTCCTTGAAAAATAATAAACTTCCTCTTATCATGGTCTTCTTTTTCCTTCTAAGTTCATGTCCTTTCTTTACCTGTGCTGTTCGTACATATTCATCCCACTGACACTGGTGTCTGTCCTGGTCTGTCTTTTCTGCCATTCTCCATGTCCGATTCACTGCATTATGTCTTGTGTGTTTTATTTTTCTAAAGTTGGCCTAATTTATATTCAATGAAACGCACAAATCTAAAGAATTAAATTTCTGTGAATTCTGACATACACTGGCCTAAGCCACTCCTTTCAAGACACAGAAGCTTCCATCACCTTAGAAAGTTCTCTTACATGCCCTTTCCTAGCCAGTCTTTCTTTTCAGCTACACTCTCATCCCCAGGCAACTGCTATCTTGATTTCTTTCACCATTGATTAAGTTTGCCTCTTCTAGAACTTTATACAAAAGGAACATAGAGTATGTATTCGGTTTGTCTAGTTTCTTTGGTTCAGCATGATGTTTGGGGGATTTATCCATGCTTATTGCTTTCTATCCCAGGAGTGTGCTCCTTTCTATTCCACTGAATGCGTATATCACTGCTTTCTTATCCCTGTTTTTCTCTGATGGACTTTGAGAGGTCGAGCATGTTTGGGCGTGTCGCGACGAAAAGCCCCAGAAAAGTGTCGTGGAAGGTCCCGGTGGTTGGCCACCGCCCAAACAGGAACCGGAAGCATACCAAACTTCCGGGAACCAACCCTATGTCCTGGCTCAATCAAGTGCCAATCACCACTACAGCCCGCACTTCCTACCTTATGTGGGAGGACCTGGCTTGAACGCCAGCCTTGACTATAAAACCTCGTGCCCACCCCCCATACCTCGCAGACTCCCTTCCCTTCCCCGCTCCCCGCCGGGAGTCTGCCGGAGAGCGACCGCCCAATAAAGGTTTCCATGGACGGTCCTTAGAGGTGGCTTTTTCTTCCCGAGGCATTTCTAACAGACCTTAGTGTTGTTTATGAGTGAAGTCGCTCAGTCATGTCCAACTCTTTTCGACCCTATGGACTGTAGCCTACCATGCTCCTCTGTCCATGGGATTCTCCAGGCAAGAATACTGGAGTGGGTTGCCATTTCCTTCTCCAGGGGATCTTCCCGAACCAGGGATCAAGCTCGGGTCTCCCGCATTGGAGTCAGACGCTTTAACCTCTGAGCCACCAGGGAAGCCCCATTAGTCATTAGGGAAATACAAAACAAAATCAGCCACTAGGATGCAAGAACCAGAAAGTCATGCCTGTGCATCTGAGCTTTTACCAACAGCCTTCAAATGGTAGGTACTTGTCTTCAGAACCGAAGTGACTATGCCTCAGAAAGAGTTTGGGCATATTTTGTAGCGACTTCAGATGAGCGACTGCTTTTGGCAAACCTCTTGGCTTAAACAGCCTGAATAGTTGAAACCTGGGTGTGGCTTTTAAGGGAGTTAATAATCTAAACATAGGAAGCAACCAAGGAAGTCTTTCATCTGGGCTCTACAGACCTCCAAAGGAGTCCACGAGTACAGCCCGTTCTTAATATGAGACAGGCTGGGACCTGGGACCCTTTGCTACAGTGCTTGCACCTGGACAAACATCTCCTCTAGTCAACAAAATATTACAAAGACACTATGAAGGACTAAAAATAGCTGTGTGCATGTGCAGTTGGGGCAAACTGTGAGCTACAGGATACAAAAAGACCAAAAACCCAACTGCCACTTCTGAAAAACCAGGAGGAAAAGCAAGGTACATTCATAACCCTGGGCACCACCACCAAAGCAGCGGGCAAACCACCTAAGCTACAGCTCCTGCCCTCAGGGCGGTAAGGAGCCAGCTTGATCCCACCCACAGGGAGCGAGCCTGCAAGGGAAATTTCTCACTTACTCTCACTTGCCCACACCACAGCAGGGGCCCCAATAGAGTTTGGCCTCAGTCTTTTGTCTGGCCTCTTATCAATGCCTACTGATTGATTATGGAGGCCAAGCACCCTGCTTGGTAACAAATCCAGCTGGTTTCCTGGGTAATCCCATGTATTTATCTTACATATTCGAAAACTACTGGCAGAAGGGGTCCCTAGGCTTCACTAGTCTGTCACAGTGGACCACAGTATCAACAAAGATCAAAAAGGTTAAGAATCCTGGGGCCTCTCTCCCTCTCCTCTCTCTTTTCTTCTCTCTCCCTCTCCTTTGTCAGTCTTCCTAGCAGTGCAACCGCAGGACAAAAAAATGCCCTCGGACGCTAATAGTGATCCCTTCTCAGAGCGTACATTTGATATATTTGTTTAAAAATGAAACATCCCTATCAGGGGAGAATGGGGAAAAACAAAGGTGCTGACCCCCCTCTCACTATTTAATGTGGAAGAATTTGTATCCCAGGCTTATTTGTATTTGATGGCTTATTTGTATCCCAGCTCCCTTCAGAAAGGACTTGCAGCAAAAAAAAATATTTCGACATAAGCAAACCAATGTCTCAGGCATTGGATAGCAGGAGAGAGAATGCAGAAATGATCCTGGAATATGCTGGCGCAGACCTGCTCAGCTGTTGAAATCAGCATTAGCACTTGGCTCTGTTCCAAAATGTTCCTTCCTCATCTTCAGAGCATATCTCAGAATCTAATAATAATCTATGTGAGTTATTTTTTGTCAGACTTAAAAAGCTTGCCATGTTCTGTCCTTTAATAATCCTTTCTCAGAAAAGGTAAAAGTTGCTTAATAAATCTCAGGAGTAACGGATGGAATCAGTCAAGAGGAAGAAAGTTTACTTAACAGTCATTTGAGTTAATCAGTCTTCAAAATATTTTTCCTGGAGAGGAACTGGACACTTCAAGACATTTTCTATCATAACAGTGAGAAGTGGCTTTGGTACTTAAGTAGTAGTGGGATCATTGTAGGAAGCTTCCAGCTTCCAACTCTGGGTACAGTTTGGCCTTTTGAATAATAGTCACAAACAACATGGTACAACTTTGCCAGGTATTATCAGAAATCATCAAGAATAAAAATTCTACTCAGTCCCACAGATATGCTTTAGTCTTCTAGTCTGTTGGTTTGCCCCTAATATCCATGCCCCTTCCTTTCTATAGTATAGGATCACCCAGCTTTATCTGAGATGGGGACTTCCCTGGTGATCCAGTGGTTAGGGTTCTGCACTTCCTTCCACTGCAGGGGCTCAGATTCAGTCTCTGGTCTCGTGTGTGTACACTGTTGTGTCTGACTCTTTGAGACCCCATGGACTGTAGCCCACCAGGCTCCTCTGTCCATGGGATTTCCTAGACAAGAATACTGGAGTGGGTTTCCATTTCCTTCTTCAGGGATCTTCCCAACTCTGGGATCGAACCCGCATATATCTCAGTTCAGTTCAGTCTCTGGCATTAGCAAGTGGGTTCTTTACCACTAGCACCATTTCAGTCTGCTCAGAGATCTAAAATCCTACATGCTCCTCCTGCAATGAGGCAAGAAGAAGACGAAGGAGAAAAGAAAAAAGAATAAAAGATTATCTGGACACATTTCTAGGCTCTTCTGCAGCTCAGTAGATGGTAAGGAATCCACCTGCAATGAGAGAGACTGGGTTCTATCCCTGGGTTAGGAAGATCCCCTGAAAGAGGGCATGGCAACCCACTCCAGTACTCTTGCCTGGAGAATCCCATGGACAGAGGAGCCTGGTGGGTACAGTCAATGGGGTCACAAAGAGTTGGACACAACTGAGCAACTAAACACAGCACAGCACAGCAGCATGAATGTGTGACTGAGCCTTGGCCAATGAGAAATAAGCAGTGATATGTGCATCTTCCACATCATTATTTTAGGAAAAAGCTGGAGCCATCATTACCTCTTATCCCCTGCCCACTGGCTGGAAGATAGAAGTTATGGCAGGAGCTGAAGCAGCCATCTTAGACCAGGAGGTAGCATCACAACCAGCAAGACAGAAGAAACCTGGCTCTGCAGGAAGTAGAAAAAGCCTGTATTACCAACAACAGAAAACCATGCTCCCAGCCCTGAACCATCTACCCTGATCTTTATATAAGAGACACCATTATTTTGGCCTTTAGCATAGTAGCCAGATCTCTATGCTAGCCCATCTTGGCCTCAACCACATTTCTTCCTGCTCCTAGTTACTTTTATCCTCTTCTAGGCTTCATTTCATCTGGGCAGGCAGCATCTGACACGTTGCCACCATGATCCATTACCAATGTTTCCCCTCCCTCACTCACTGTAGTTTGTACCCCTTCCCCATGCGATCCCATCCTCATTTCTCCACCAAGGCCTGTCTCTAGAGAATTCGTGATCTCCAACTTCTGAAAAGAATCCTTTGAAATAAAAGAACAAATGCTGACAATATTTATTCAGCACTTACCATATGCCGTTTTCCGTTCTAATTACTCATTAAAGTAATATCTAAGCTAATTACATTTTAACCTTTCAGCAACACTTTGAGGTAACATGTTTTATTCCATTTTGGAAATGAGGAATCTGAGGCACCACACGATGCCCCAGATTATACGAGGATCCTGATTCCAGAAATCCGAAACAGAGATACGCAAGGAGAACGTCCTTGAGGTCACTGGAGAATATGGGAGCCAGGCTTTATAGGACCAGAGAGGCCTTGGAGCCGCTATAGCTTCTTCAATAGCCTGAAACCCACCTGCTGAAGACAGTCTTTCTGCCCAGGTCACTGTAGGTGACCAGCAGAGCCTGAAGGATCTGGCTCTTGTTACTCCAGGCTGTCAAGTTTTGCAGGACAAACTGAAGGGAATCCCCAGGAAGACCTTCGTAAATGTGTAATTCCATATACCATGCCCCCTTCCCATCCTCCAGCACCGTCTCCATAGCTCCTCTCCCTAGACCTAGCTTGATCATTGACCAAATCAATCTCCCTCCCCATGGACCACCAGGCCCAGAATCCCTGAGCAGGTCTTAACCTTAGCAGGGAATTCACCACTAGCACTAGAGATGGTTCTGGGAAGAACCCTAATAGGGATGAAGAGAGAAGCTGAGAAATTTGGGGCCTCCTCTTGTACCTCCGGTTCTCAGGAAACTGCTCTGCAGCTCTCAGGGTTCTCTCTGCTTTGTCTTCCCCTGGTTGCTTCCCTCACAATTTAGTTCCACAGTTGTTATAAATGGGGTTCTCCCCCAGGGCTCCTAAGAATCCTCCAACTCCTACCCTCAGGCCCTCTCATTATATCTAATTATTTTTTTCTTTGTCAAGCTTTGTGTTTAATTAGAACCACATTCTAGCAGAGAGTAGCTCCCCAAGCCAGACCCCCAGAGAGCCCTAGGAGGAGGAACTGGTTCTCTGCTCTCAGCCTGGGGACAGCTGGGTCCTTTCCCTACCCCATACAACAACCAGCTGAAAGATGCCCGGTACAGGCACGGAGAAATCAATCTGCAGTAAAAAAAAAAATGCCTACTCAAAACGGAGACTCCTTCTCTCTCTCTCATCCTTCCTCTTACCACCTAGAACATCTCTCTGTTTCTTGCTCCCTTGCATCTGAGGCAAGGACGGTGTGTGCCTCCAAGTTAACACAGTGTGGTTCCTCCTCTAATTAAAGTGGGGGGTTGTCTGTCCATGGGGGAATTTAATGCTCTCCTGCTAGGAGTGCAGCGGCTTGTTCCTTCTGCTTTATTTCACCTTTCCAAGCATGACTTCCTGGATTACAGGGGCTGATCAACTAAACTCTGTTCCTCAGACTGCCCTGCAGCTGGTACCACCTAGAACATCTTCTGTTTCTTGCTCCCTTGCATCTGAGGCAAGGACGGTGTGTGCCTCCAAGTTAACACAGTGTGGTTCCTCCTCTAATTAAAGTGGGGGGTTGTCTGTCCATGGGGGAATTTAATGCTCTCCTGCTAGGAGTGCAGCGGCTTGTTCCTTCTGCTTTATTTCACCTTTCCAAGCATGACTTCCTGGATTACAGGGGCTGATCAACTAAACTCTGTTCCTCAGACTGCCCTGCAGCTGGAATTCTGGATGAGGATTTGGTTCTGCCAATCTGATGCACTTGATGCAAGTAGGCAAAGGTCCTCTTCCAGCAGCTTTGGCTGTTGAGCATCCACCTGAGAAATCTACCCAAGAGCCAGGCATTCCAGCTCGTCTGACCTCATGGTCTTGCCCAGAGTAATCCTGGAACGTGCCGTGAGCATGGCTGTGTGGACACCGTGGGCTCTGCAGCAGCCCTCCAGCGTTTTGTCACCAGTCTAGTAGGTATCAAGAGGCAGCAGCTGTGCTGGTGGTGACAGATTCCTGATCCCTGCATCCAGCCATAGCCATTGCCATGTGCGTGTTTTAATTCATCAGCTTCAGATTCAACCTCCTGGATGTCCTCTCCCCTGCTGGGAGAGTTCTGGAGTGCTGTTCTGAAGATATCATCTAGGCCTCCTGCTTCAGCACCTTCAACAATTTTTTGAGCACCTAACTTCCAACAGAGGATGGCAGAGGATGAAGTGGTTGGATGGCATCACCGACTCAACGGACATGAGTTTGAGAAAGCTCTGGGAATTGGTGATGGACAGGGAGGCCTGGTGTGTTGCAGTCCATGGGGTCGTACAGTTGGACATGACTGTGCGACTGAACTGAACTCCCAACAGTAAATCCTATTTCTGTTTAAATAGTTATAATGGTTTCTGTTATACCTGAACCTGTTATACCTGATATAGCTGAACTCTCTTGAAGTAGGAAGATTTGAGAGAAAAGAGAGTTGAGAACTTTGGGGGGGAAAAGTTTTAGATTTGCCTGTGGAAAGGGAAATCATAATACTCTTCTTGCTGAAATGCCCATAAAAAAGCTAGAAAGGTATTTCTTTATGCCAATATTTATTCCAATTTGGAAAAAGGATTTAGATTTCAAGTTTACCCAAGGAAAGTTTAATTCATTCATTCAACACTTATTTCATGCTGAGTCTAGTTCAGGCCATGGAGTCAAAGAAGAATAAACCATGATCTTTGCCCTCCAAGTACTTGGGGAAAACATCCAAAGTTAGGGGGGAAAAAAAGGTAACTTGGAAAGGGATTCTAATCAAACTTTGGGAATAAGACCAAGCTTAAATTGTGATTGATGACTGTTAAAATTAACTGGTTCTGTATAGCTATTTCCCTGAAATCCTTTTTGGAACTGACATGAGTCAGTCCTTGCCTATGTCCTTGCCTATGTTTTTCTTTATTGAAATGCTTGCTTCCTGAGCATTTTATGTAAATAATTCAAATTCACAGCAAAGAATTATAAATTTCATTTTTAAAGTTTCTAGAATTTTTATCATTCCAAGCTAGACCTTAGGTATAACACACACACTGTAGTTTGGAATGTGATAGCAAAGTATGTACCACCAGCTGGGTGCACAGCATTCCAATTCTGGGGAAAACAGAGCATCCTGAGAGCTATATTTGTAAAACTAAAGTTTTAAAGGGACAGCAATAAAGGGCTAAATAAAGGGCTATTGGTTAATGTTACATCTACATAGCCAAACATTTTTTTATAATATTGACCAATTAAACCAACTGGTTTATAGCAAGTTCCCACTAGCTATCTATTTCACATATGGTAGTATATATATGTCAGTCCTAATCTCTCAATTCATCCCACCCTTCCCTTCCCCCAGCCACTTCCACAGATCTGCTCTCTACATCTGCGTCTCTACTCCTGTCCTCGAAATACACTCATCTGTACCATGGTTGGGAGGGGGGCTAGGTAGGAGGGAGGTCCACGAGGGAGGGTGTATATGTATGCATACAGCTCATTCACTACATTGTACAGCAGAAACTAACACAACATTGTAAAGAAATTATACTCCAAATGGGGCGGGGGGGAATCCAATTGCTTATTTTAACAAGTACAAAAAAACCCTTCTCCAAATTTTTCCCTTCCACAGGGCAGTTCAGTTCAGTCGCTCAGTCATGTCCGACTCTTTGTGACCCCATGAATTGCAGCACGCCAAGCCTCCTTGTCCATCACCATCTCCCGGAGTTCACTCAGACTCACGTTCATCGAGTCAGTGATGCCATCCAGCCATCTCATCCTCTGTCGTCCCCTTCTCCTCCTGCCCCCAATCCTTCCCAGCATCAGAGTCTTTTCCAATGAGTCACCTCTTCGCATGAGGTGGCCAAAGTACTGGAGTTTCAGCTTAAGCATCATTCCTTCCAAAGAAATCCCAGAGCTGGGGTGGGGACCTTATCTATTCTATTCAGTGCTGAATCCCTAGCAACTAAAATAGACATGTGTGTGTTAGTTGCTCAGTCGTGTCTGACTCTTTGCGAGTCCATGGATTGGAGCCTACCAGGATCCTCTGTCCATGGGATTTTCCAGGCAAAAATACTGGAGTGGGTTGCTATTCCCTTCTCCAGGGGATCTTCCTGACCCAGGGATCAAACCCAGGTCTCTGCATGGCAGGCAGACTCTACTGTCTGAGCCAGTAGACATAGCTGGGCTCAATAAATACTTTTAAAATGTTGAATAAATATTTTAAAAGGATCCTCCTGGCTACTGGGTGAAGAAAGAAAGGCTGTGAAGAGCAAGATGGGGAAGCAAGGTGGCCATTTCATGGGCTCCAGGTGTGGATGGTGGTGACTTGGGTTAAGGTTGCTGATGGAGATAATAATAAGTAGTCTGATTGGAGATCTCTTTAGAATGTAAACCTGTCAGGACTCGCTAATGGACTGGCTGTGGAGTGTGGGAAAAGAAAAGGAGTCAAGGATGACTCTTAGATCCACAGGTCAGAGCAACTGTACGAATCATAGGTTCACTGACGAGAGCTGCAGGCCTAGGCAGGTGTGCGCTCTGCCTGTTCAAGGAAGAACAAGGAGGCCAGTGAGTGAGCCAAGGGGAAGGCGGTGAGCTGAGGTCACAGAATGGCTGGAACCAGACTGCAGGAAGCTTGGCGGCCAAGGAAGACGCTGAGTGTTGATCTAAGTGATGGCAAGGTCTTGGAGGGTTTTGCAGGTTGTTGTAACATGACCTGATTTGCATTTTAAAAGAATCACTCGGGCTACACGTGTAGAAAATCAACCATAGAAAACGAGAAACAGAAATTGGGGAGACCCGCTCCAGGTTATGGTAGTGAGCCAGGTGGGAGAGTGGGAGAGCTGGACCAAGCTGGCAGCTTTGGTGGGGAGGAGACAAACGAGACTGGGTCTCCCCTGTGATGAAAACTTGCTTCTTCTCAAGCACACCAAACTCAGTCTCTCATCTGGGTCCAGACTGTGCTTCGCTCTCTCATTTCATGCAGGTCTCTGCCCAAATACTACCTCCTTGGAGGTATTCTCTCAATTTTTTTTTTTTTTTTACCTGAAATATAGTTGCTTTACAACGTTGTGTTAATTTCTACTGTACAGAAAAGTGATTCAGTTATGCATATATGTTTCTCACATTCTTTTTCATCATGGTAGGATATTGAATAGAGTTCCCTGTGCTGTACATTAGGATCTTGTTGTTTATCTACGTTTTGATGCCTTCTTGAATTCGGTGCCAGATACCCTCTTCTCTTTCACTCTCTTTCCCTGCTTCTTCGTTTGTTTGTTGTTGTTTTCTGTTTGTTTCTTTTGTCCATGCCATATGGCTGGTGGGATCTTAGTTCCATGACCAGATATTGAACCTGGACCCTTGGCAGTGTAAGTGAGGAGTCCTGACTGCTGGACTGCTAGGGCATTCCCTCCCTGCATTCATTTTTATTCACCTCTTGTTCTTATTTCATTTCCTTACTTTTATCATCTGTCTTCTCCCACTAGAAGGTAAGTTACATGAGGACAGGGTCTTGGTTTTTGCCTTTAGGCCAGTAGCTATAAACAGACTCTCCATAGTTCAGTTCAGTTGCGTCCAACTCTTTGCGACCCCATGGACTGCAGCATGCCAGGCCTCCCTGTCCATTGCCAACTCCTGGAGTTTACTCAAACTCATGTCCATCGAATTGGTGATGCTATCCCACCATCTCATCCTCTGTCGTCCCCTTCTCCTCCTGCCTTCAATCTTCCCCAGCATCAGGGTCTTTTCAAACGAGTCAGCTCTGAATCAGGTGGCCAAAGTATTAGAGTTTCAGCTTCTGCATCAGTCCTTCCAATGAGTTTTCAGGACTGATTGCCTTTAGTATGGACTGGTTGGATCTCCCAGTAGCTATAAACAGATCCTCCCACAGGTCTTTGATAAACAAAATGAAGCACCAGTGTAGGAGCTGGGAGAGTTTTCTTTATATAAGAACAGGGTTTCATATGCAAATGTATAGTGGAAACATGCTTTAAGGGCAGGGGAATATTCAAACCATCTTAGGGAAATTTCTCTTTTAAATACCTGTTGACATACAGCTAACTTACAATGGGAGCACCAATTGGTCCTTACCTGGATGTGAGCAATTTCTTGCATCTCAACACAGGTTTAAATGAAGGGATTATTTAGTTTAGATAACTTATGACTGATTGATCATCTAAAAAATAGCACATATCCACAATACATATTTTTATATAAATGCACGTGTCAAATGTATATATGCTCTTTTATTATTTTTTTTTAATGCTGTCTTACTTTTCATTTCCTTTTTGTATGGTCAGACCTAGCCCCATTTTCTACCCACCCTCCCTGGTGGCTCAGACAGGTAAAGCATCTGCCTGCAATGCAGGAGATCTGGGTTCAATCCTGGGTCAGAAAAATCCCCTGAAGGAGAAAATGGCAACCCACTCTAGTACTCTTGCCTGGAAAATCCCACGGACAAAGGAGCCTGGTAGGCTACAGTCCATGGGGTTGCAAGGAGTCGGACACAACTGAGTGACTTCACTTTCACTTTCATAACGCCTTTAAGATGGAGTATGCTTTTCCATGTTTTCTCTGGGCTCAGACATTTTACATAGAAAATATACATATATACACACTGAGGAGAGGCTGTTCCTTGGTTCAGAATGTGTGATCATATATACACCTTTTCTCCCCACACCTTACTTTTCTCCCTCAGTGATATCTCATAGAAATTCCTTTATGTAATCTGGCATAGCTCTGATTTTTCATGTTCATTGGTTACATACGGTTGATATTTCATGGTGTGGATGTACAGTAATTCGTTCAGCTACTCCCTTTTGGAAGGCATTCTCTCTATGTTTTCTGTTTTTTTTGCTCCTTTGAACTATGCTGCACCACCCATTCTTGAAATGTGCAGTGAGTTTCAGAGCCAGAGGAGAAGTTACCTATTCTTTCATTCTATCCCATAGCTTTTTAAAACCGAAGGCAATGAAGATCAGAAAGGGAAAGGAACATGCCCAAGATCACACAGCTCTTTACTATTTCACAACAATTCGAATGGCCATTATTTCACAGAATCTTCACAAGCAAGGAAAGTATTATCATGTCAACCTTAAAGGTATAAAAACTGAAGCCAAAGAGACTAATTGCTTTGATTTCATGGTCAGTGAGGGCAAAAGCCAGGGGTGATAGCCAGGACTTTTGATTCCCGATTCCCAGTAGATTCTTCCACTTTTAGTTTTATGGATGCCATTAACACAAACTGTCTACTGGACGGCTTTTGTTAATTTATTCTGGACTTTAACGGGGCACCCTGCCTGCATAAAAGTTTTGCTAAAAGAATAACACAGTTTAGAGTCAGAACACACTTTTCTTACCTATTCAGGTCGAAGTCATGGTTGAAGTTGTCAAAAAACAGACTTTGGAACCAAACTGATTTCATTTGGAGTGCTGGCTTTGGCACTAACTTTCAGCAGATGAGTCAGTATCCCTGAAACCCAGTCTCATCTGTAAACTCAGGATATGATTGTACCGCTTCCACCTTATCAGACGTTGTTAGGATTAGACAACACAAGATGCTCCTGCTGCTGCTGTCGCTTCAGTCGTGTCCAACTCTGTGCGACCCTAGACTGTAGCCCACCAGGCTCCTCCGTCCCTGGGATTCTCCAGGCAAGAACACTGGAGTGGGTTGCCATTTCCTTCTCCAGTGCATGAAAGTAAAAAGTGAAAGTCAAGTCGTTCAGTCGTGTCCGACTCTTGGCGACCCCATGGACTGCAGCCTACCAGGCTCCTCCATCCATGGGATTTTCCAGGCAAGAGTACTGGAGTGGGGTGCCATCACCTTCTCCAAACACAAGATGTGTGGGCAGATAGGACAGTGCCTGACCATAATAAGGTCTCGATAAATATGAGCTATTATTTTGGATGTTTGGCACCACCCAACTGACTGGTAGATATCTGTGCTTTCTGTAAGAAACGCCGTGGGAAGAAAAAGCCACCTCTAAGGACCCTCCATGGAAACCTTTATTGGGCGGTTGCTCTCGGGCAGACTCCCGGTGGGGAGCGGGGAAGGGAAGGGAGTCTGCGAGGTATGGGGGGGTGGGCACGAGGTTTTATAGTCAGGGCTAGCGTTCAAGCCAGGGGCTCCGTGTGGGCACTTGATTGGGCCAGGCCATGGGGTTGGTTCCCGGAAATTTGGTCCGCTTCCGGTTCCTGTTTGGGCGATGGCCAACCACCGGGACCTTCCACGACACTTTTCTGGGGCTTTTCATCGCGACATGCCCGAACATGCCCAATCATGCTCGACCTTTCACTTTCTAACTGTTCTTTATCTGAGGTAGGAAAAGCCTTTCTCATCGCAGGCCCAGGATAGGATGTCTTTGATGGTTGCCCTCTGGTTTCCTCATAGGCAGCAGGTAAGACAGAAAGACCAGGAAAGAGTTTTCCCTTTTTGCTTTGCTCAGTGCCATGAAGTGGAGGGGAATCTGTCTCTTGAAAAGGAAAGTAGAACATTCTGACCTTCCTGAGCGTGCCTGCCTGTGTGAGACACTGCGAGTGCAGCCATTTTTTAGCAACAGAGCATTAACTGTCAATGGATATGTTACAGCTACTTGAGTGCCTTCTCCTTTCCAGGAGAAAAGCCATTTTCAAGCCAGTTGCTTGCAATGCATCAAGTGATGAAATACAGATAACAAATTGTGCATTTGTTTGGCTTCATGCTTATTACACCCCCGCTTCTGGAAAGCATTGCACTTAGCCCCTTAATAATCCCTCTCCGGAGATCAATTACCAGGATTTATCTGGTTCCTCGAGCATAAAAGTGTTTTATTGTTTTTACTTTTGCTCCAAGTGAAGTGTGAGGGGGTAGGCCAGGTTTAAAGGGACTGTCCCAGGCAAGAGTGTGAAGCTGGGATGATCTGCCTTGCTTTCCTGTCTACTAAATCCTCCTCAACAGGAAAGTAGGGAACACTTGGAGGCATCTCCCTGAGGAGGGACCAGGCCCAGATTGTTCTCATCTCTGATTATTTGCTCATAGATTGTAGGCTTGCAGGTGCCTGGAAAGGTAGGTGCCACTTGAGGGGAGAAGCTGGAAAGTGGAGCTAAGTCACCATTTCAGACCAAATCATTTTTCCTCTAAAGTTTCGCTGTAATCCAAACCAGTTGAGCATTTGAGAAGTAGGTACCATAAAAGGGGTAATGGAATTAGCTTTCATGTTTTTCCAGGACTCTAAACCATATTTCCTGTCACAACTGTACATTATTAATACAAGGCATCTGTTAGCACAGAACTGCCCGAAAATGTGCACCCAAAACCCTACATCTGGTTTCGATAATTTATTTCTGACATTTGTAGTTGGTGGGGAAGGGGGG